>PVHP010000745.1:0-130164 GCA_004024765.1 Zapus hudsonius
AAAAAAAAAAAAAAAAAAAAAAAAAAAAAAAAAAAAAAAGTAAAGCAGATATAGATGTCAACACCATCATAGTAGGAGACTTTAACACTCCACTGTCATCCCTAGACAGATCATCCAAACAAAAAACAAGCAGGGAAATAAAGTTGCTCGACAGCACCATAGACAAGCTAGGGATAACAGACATTTACAGAACATTGCACCCCAAGAATATATTCTTCTCAGCATTGCATAGAACTTTCACTAAAATTGACCATGTACTAGGCCATGAATCATGCCTCAACAAATTTAGGAAGATCAATGTAATCCTCTGCATCATATCAGACCATAACACATTAAAGATAGAAATTAACAACGGGAGAAGATCCAACAATTTCAACAGATATTGGTGACTGGACAACTCGATCCTGAAAAATGAATGGGTGAAACAAGAAATCAGACAGGAAATTCAGAATTTCCTAGAAACAAATGATAATGAGGACACAACATATCAGAATGTGTGGGACACAATGAAGGCAGCCCTAAGGGGAAAATTCATTGCACTAAATGCCTTCATAATGGAGACAGAGAGGTCTCAAATCAACCATCTATCCTCCCACCTAAGGTCATTATAACAGATGGAAAAATCCAACCCTAGGAGCTTGAGATGCAAGGAAATAATTAAGATCAGAGTGGAGATTAATGACTTGGAAACGAAGAAAACAACTAAAAAAATAGACAAATCAAAGAGTTGGTTCTTTGAAAAAGTCAACAAGATTGATAAACCCCTGGCCAACTTAATCAAATGAAGAACAGAGAAGGCCCAAATCAACAAAATCAGAAATGACAAGGGTGAAGTCACAACAGATCCTGAAGAGAGTGGAAGTATCATCAAGTCATACTTCCAAAACCTCTACTCCACAAAAACAGAGAACCTGGAAGAAATGGATAAATTCCTGGACACCTACCAACTTCCAAAGCTGAGACCAGAGCAGATAAAGATTGTAAACAATCCTACCATAATCACAGAGATTGAATCTGTAATCAAGAACCTACCCAAACAAAAAAGCCCAGGTCCAGATGGTTTCTCAGCTGAATGCTACCAAACCTTCATCATAGAACTGAAACCTCTGTTTTTGAAGATTGTTAGGGGCATAGAAAAGGAGGGTAGGCTCACAAACTCCTTCTATGAAGCTAGCATCACCCTAATTCCCAAACCAGGCAAGGATGTAACAAGAAAAGAAAACTACAGACCCATATCCCTTATTAACTTAGATGCAAAAATCTTAAACAAAGTCCTAGCAAACCGAATACAAAGCCACATCAAGACTATAATTCACCCTGACCAAGTCGGCTTCATCCCAGGGATGCAGGGATGGTGCAACATATGCAAGTCGATAAATATAATTCACCACATTAATAAACTCAATCGCAAAAAACACATGTTCATCTCAATTGATGCTGAGAAGGCCTTTGACAAAATTCAACACCACTTCATGTTCAAAACCCTGGAAAGAATAGGCATAGATGGCCTATACCTCAATATGATAAAGACAATATATAGATCTAAAGCACACATCGTCCTCAATGGGGAACGACTCAAGGACTTCCTGCTTAACTCAGGAACAAGACAGGGGTATACACTCTTACCACTGCTCATTAACGTAGTGCTTGAAGTTCTAGCCCAAGCAATAAGACAGGAGAATAGCATAAAAGGGATACAAATCAGAAAGGAAGAAGTCAAACTATTCCTCTTTGCAGATGACATGATCCTATATATATCAGACCCAAAGAACAGTATCAGTAAATTCCTGAAGGTGATCAATGCCTTCAGCATAGTGGCAGAATACAAAATTAACACACAAAAATCAGTAGTCTTTCTATATACAGAGGACAAACATTCGGAAAAAGACATGAGAGAAACTGTCCCATTCTCTATAACCTGAAAGAAATTCAAATACCTGGGAATATCACTAACCAAGGTAGTAAAAGACTTATATAGGGAAAATATTGAAACACTCAAGAAGGAAATAGAGGTGGATGTGATAAGATGGAAAGACATTCCATGCTCATGGATAGGGAGAATCAATATAGTAAAAATGGCAATACTGCCAAAAGCGATTTACAGATTCAATGCCATGCCAATAAAATCCCAACCTCCTTCTTCACAGACTGAAAAAATAATCTCAAAATTTATTTGGAAGGGCAAAGACTGCGAATATCTAAAACTATTCTGAACAAAAAAACTTACTCAGGAGGTATCACCATACCTGACTTTAAAACATAATACAAAGCCATAGTAACTAAAAACAGCATGGTATTGGCAGAAAAACAGACTGACCAGTGGAATAGAATTGAAGACCCAGCCTTTAATAAGCAAGTAACTTCAGCTACTTGGTCTTTGAGAAGGATGCCAACAATGTAGGCTGGGCCAAAGATAGCATCTTCAACAAATGGTGCTGGACAAATTGGATAAACATGTGTAAAAAATGAAAATAGATCCACTCCTTTCAACATGCACTAAAATCAACTCCAAATGGATCAGAGACCTCAATATTAATCATGTAACCCTAAACACCCGGAAGACAAAATAGGAGGAACCCTACATGAAATAGGAGTAGGGAATAACTTCCTGAGTAAATCCCCAGTAGCCCAGGAAGCGAAACATTTACTTAACCAATGGGACCTGATCAGGCTCAAAAGCTTCTGTACAGATAAAAACACCGTACTCAAAACCAATAGACCCCCATCAAACTGGGAGATGATTTTTGCCAGCTACAACTCAGACAGAGGCCTAATTTCCAGAACCTACATAGAACTAAAAAAAAAATTAATAACAAAAACTCAAACTGCCCCCTCACAAAATGGGGCACTGATCTCAACAGAGAATTCACAGAGGAGGAAACACATATGGCCTTTACTCACCTGAGAAAGTGCTCAGCATCCTTAAGTATCAGGGAAATGCAAATAAAAACCACAGTGAGATTCCACCTTACTCCAGTCAGAATGCCAATCATAAAGAAAACCAACAACAATAATTGCTGGCGAGGATGTGGGGGAAAAAGGAACTGTCATACACTGCTGATGGGATTGCAAGCTTGTTCAACCGCTCTAGAAAGCACTGTGGAGACTCATCAACAGAATGGACATAGAGCTACCAATGGACCCAGCTCTCTCTCTACTAGGCATCTACCCGCAAGATGTCACATCTCAGGATAGAGACATTAGTGCAACCATTTTTATAGCAGCCCAATTCATAATAGCCAAGACTTAGAATTAACCAAAGTGCCCTTTCATGGAGGAATGGATAACAAAACTCTGGTATATTTACACCATGGAATTCTATTCAGCTGAAAGGAAAAATGACATCGAAATTTAGAGAAAAATGGTCTGACTTGGAGCAGATCCTACTAAGCGATCTCTCAAAATAACAGAGAGCCAAACACCACATATTCTCCCTTATATCTGGTCCTTAACCAGGCTAACCACAAACTCTACACAGACCAGTAGAAAGAAGTGAGAGTTTATGAATGAGGGGTAAGGGATGGAGGGTAGGGTAATGACTTAAGCATGAGGCTAAACCAACATGGGTTCAAAATCATAAAATCCTCACAAGCATATTGTTACCTATTGAGCAAGTAGTGGGCGTCATCTGGCAAGAGGGGCCATGAGTAGTAGGGGAGAGAGTCTAAGCCTGTGAAAAATTGATCAGTCTTCTGCAACTTCTAGTTCCAGTGACCGGCTCCTTCCCTCACTGAGCTGTTGACCAAAGTGACTCATGAGGTTCCAAAAACAAGACAGAATTCTGTCAAAGCTCTTGAATGCCCTCCCCAGTCCTGAGGCAAAACCCTGTTGCTGAAGAAACCACAGAAAGCCATCAATCAGCATCGAGAGACCCTTCGAGGTCTGGAATGGTAACCAGCCCCCAGATGGTAGTTAGTGTAGTGCTGGAAGGCACTGCATAAGCTGCCAGGGGAAGCTGGTCAAGGACAGCTGGAGTAAACAGAGACCACTGGCATGAAACCCAGTCTGCCGCCATGAGTAGGCTGACCACACCTCCTACTGGGAGAGAACAGCGAACCAAGAAAGGAGCACTTGTGCAATGGAGGAGCCTAGGCCTAGGGGAGGCAATCAACAGCTTTTAAATTTGGCCAAATATTCCACTTAGTGAGGGGGAGCCCTTAACTGGAACTGGGGACTTAGGGAGATATGTACTGGAACAAGTACTCTTGGGCCCCGAAGGAGAGATGCACTAAGCGAGCTATTGATGGAGAGGCTAATAAAAAGAGAATCTAGCTAATTCAGAAATGTGTATCTCAGTTAACCTATACTGATCTCACTCTCCAATGGAGATTGTGTTTGTATCTTTCAGAATGCAGCGAGAGAGCTGTGGCTTCCCTACCAACAGACTGCAGGCTGATAGCTGAGATCCTGGCAAGAAATGATCCATGTGGAACCTCGCACAAAATGATAGGATGAACAAGGGACCCACAGCCACAGCCATTCAGTCAATACAGCATAAGCCAGTGAGACAGACACCAATGATTTTTGATAAACCTAAAGCAGAAGTACAGAGACCCCTAAATTCTCAACAATAAAGCAGCCATAATACTCACCCACCACGACTCAGGGAAATGAGCGGAAGAGGGGGCAGAAAGACTTTGAGAGCCTTGGTGAGGGAGAATACCCAAAGTTATGGCCCCCCTCAGTAACAACATACTAGGGCCGGCGGAACTGGGCTGACTCCTAGGCTATCCATGGTCCCCTGCCCCAAGGACTGATCCAGACTGTCCATGGAGGAGGATACCCAGCTGAATGGGGATGGGGAAGAGGGGCATTGGGGAACTGGGGATAACAACTCATTATTGGCCCATTAAATAATGTAACTTTTTATGGACAACAAAATAAAAAAAATGCCACCAGCTGGGGATCAAATCTTCAAAACACATGAGCCTATGTGAAACATTTCATTCAAACTACCACAGCACACTAACTATGTAGAAACATGGATATACACACTTCTGCCTTTCTCAAATGTCAGGATTTATTTAATAACAATAAATTTGTAAGCTACCTCAGTTTTTAAAAAAAAGAAATAAAAAGCAGGAGAACCTCACAGGATGCTGCAGAAAATAGCTGTCTTTGAGTAGTTTGAACATCCAAAGGCAAAATTGCTTTATGAATGTGCTTTTCTGTTAACTAACATGGACATGTGTGTGTGTGTGTGTGTGTGTGTGTGTGTGTGTGTGTGTGTGTATGTGTGTGTGGGGTTCTTGGAGGTAGACAGACAGGACAGAATTTCTCTCTGCAAGGAGCAAAGTCTTGGGTAGAGACAGGAGACTCGATGATTGCTTTTGAGAGTGCCAATAGGACAAGGTGGTTGGAAGAATTCCCCACAGCCTGGAGTGGCCAAAGAAAGCTTCCCAGCCTTGGAAAGGAACTGTGAACTTCAGATCGAGCTCTCTTCAGAGCCTCTTTTCTGCTTCAGCTAAGAACCTAATCAGTATGGGTAGCACATGCATGTGTGTGTGTGTGTGTGTGTGTGTGTGTGTGTGTGTCCACGTTGAGTACAGTTCCTTAAGAACGCTGTCCATCTTTGTGGGTGTGAGTGTGGACACCAGTGTGCCAGTGGTCAGAGGACAGCCTTGTGTGGTCCTCACCTTCCACCTGGTGTGAAGCAGGGCCTCCTTTGTTCACCACTGTGTTCTCTAGACTAGCTGGCCCATGAGCTTCTGGGAGATTTATTTGGCTGTCTCTGACTTCCATCTTGCCATCAGTGTTCTGAGATTACAGATGCTCATTATTTCGACTGGCTTTTGGTTCTGAAGACTCAAACTCTGGTTCCCATGCTTGCATGACAAGTGCTTACCCATAGTGTCATCTTTCTAGCCTCCAACTTATTTTGAGTCAGGTCTCTCTTTGGCCTGAAGCTTCCTAATTATATTAGACTAGGTGGCTAGTGGGCCCCAGGGTTCCTCCTTTCCAGGGCTGTCCCTAGCTTTAAGTACAGTATTTTACTAACCTAATTGTATTTTAATTTGTATTTCCTTTGCTACTAGTCAGACAGAGTATCTTGTCATGTCTACTGACCCTGCATATTTTCTCCTTTGTGCTTTCACCCACATCTATTTGTAGAAAATTTCAGGACTGAAAGTTAATGCTTTGACGTAGATAGGGAACTTGCCTTTGCTCTTTGAAAGACTGATTTCCGAAGTCCTGCTCACATCTGGGGACAAAAATAAGGAGCAGGATGTTTTCCTAAAAGCTGCCTTGCTTCCTGCCAATGTCTGCATTTCTCTGACAATTTGGCTTCCTCTTCTAGGCTGGTGGTCACTAAGGGAGGTCAGCAGGACGTGAAGGAATTTGTATATGCAGACACCATAATCATTGTTAACATTTTTTTAACCAGTCAAAAATAAGGGAGACAATCTACACAGATGGGTAGAGGGAGTTGTGCGTAGGATGGTGAGTGTGAGAACTGCCTGGTAAAAGCAAAAGATCTGAGTGTGCAAATCTCAATAGAATGAGGTCCAACATCACATCTGCTTTGAGAAATGTCTATAGAAAAACTACTACATGGATTTGAGAATGACTCTTGCTTCTGTAACAATATAGTAGATGCACTGCCTTCAACCTATTGTCAATCAATATCTTGTCTTTATCCAGAAACACCAAGGACTCAACCTTCCTGCTAGCTCATTTGATGACTGTCAGAGGACATTCACTAAATGTGCCTTTTGTTTTAACCAATTAGTGGCCAAAGGGTAGGGTCCAGGTTCCCTGAGATTTATCACAAGGAAGGAATACCCAGGACATGTGACAGACACCCTGCTGTGCTTAGTGAGGCAGTCCTCTCTACCTCTCTGGGCCTCACTGTCCTTATATGCAAATAGGAGAAAGTATTTCCTAGCTAAGTTGCTGTAAGCAATAAATATACATTGTTAGCTATGTATTCTTTTTCACTTTCCTTTCTTCTCCTTCCCTTACTGTACACACAGCCAAGCCAAGGTCCTTGAGTGCGGTAAATTCTGACACTGATTCAATATTGCAGAAGGTTCTTGAAACCTCCAGGATGGTGCATCCTGACCAACAGCATTAGCTTCACCTGGGAGTAAACTCCCAAGCCAGGCCTGAAGGTGCAGGACTGTGGTGCTGGCCACTTGGGAGACTGAGGCAGGAGGATCACAATTCAAGCCTGCACTGGAAATAAAATGAGTTCAAGGCACACCAGAATAATTTAGTAAGACTCTATCTCAAAATAAAAATACACTTGCTTAGCATATGAAAGGCTCTGGGTTTAATCCCTAGGTACACCAAAACCAAAACAAAACAAAACAAAAAAAAAAAAAAAAGGAAAGAAAAAAAGTGCAAATTCTCAGATTTACCCATTAGAAACTGCCAATGAGGGTACAGTGGACATTTTCACCTCCAGGTAATTCTCAAGCTTGTTAAAAGTCTGAAAGCCACTGAAATAAAAATATCCTGCTGGCTGTGGCCAACATAAAATCAGATTTGTTGGAAGAAAAAAAAGTGTGTGTGTGTTTTTAACATCTTGGGAGGTGCAAGTGCAAGGGTGTGTGTGGAGTGTGTGTGCAGATGCATGGGGAGGCCAGAGGAGAACTTCGGGTGCCCTTCTCTACTGCTCAGTCCTGTATTCCTTGAGACAGAGTCTCTACCTTAACCCAGAGCTGGTGATTGGAGGTGACTGTCATCTGTCAGAGGGTGCTGGGGAGATAGCTCAGTGGATAAAGCTCTTGCTGCTCAAAATGGAATACAGGAGTTTGATCCCCAGACCACACATAAAATCAGATCCCCAGGTCCCATGCAAAAGCCAGAAGCCTGGGTGACCTTGAAGCTTCTGTCACCTCAGTATGCTGACAGTGGGGTGAGACTGGGAGACAGGAGAATTTCTTGGTGATGGTGAGCACAGTGGAGAACAACAGCAGAGCCTGAATCCAGAGAGATCCTGGCTTGGTCAGGTGGAGAGCAAGAACCAGCCTGAAGTTGTCCTCTGCTCTGTACACACTAGCTGTGGCACATGTGTGTTCACACTCACAAACATGCACATGCACATTTTTAAAAAAAAAATAAGCAACGAAACATTTTCAAGCAGAGTTCTTATTACTTATCAAAGAAAACCACAAGTTTAGATAAATATAGGATTTCAGATAATCTGGTTGCCTATACTGATAAAGATTAGGTTTATCTTTTTTCTGTTTATACATGACAGAATGCATAAACTATTTGTCACCTCTTACTCAACACTAAAAGATCTAACTTGATATTTTGCCATGCTTTTAGTTGTGATTAAATCTATTTAAATTTTATTTAAAGCTAGAGCCATTTGCCTGTGTTCATAACCACAGCAATTAAACCTAATAGCTAAGCTTGTTAACGTGTTTCTGCTTATCAGCAATCATCCTGGGGAGGCTCTTTGCACCAGTGCATCCCTGCAACACTGGACAGGCCTCAGTCAGGCTGTTTTCTCACATATGGTAATTGTATTCTTTTATCATGCAGTGTTTGTAACTGACATTAATGAATAGGTTTACTTAGTGTATCTAATGAGCCTTTCGTATTATTGAATGTTCCCCAACCTCTTATGAGATTCATGCTTTGAATTTTAATTGTCTGCCACTTGCTTTTGAAAAAAATTTAATAGTTTAATGCTTGTTTGTATAAAATATCATGATTCTACAAAGTGTATACTCCTCCGACGAGGATCTTATGCTTAATGACATGGGCTGGTAGAATTGCATTTCTGAGAATTGAAAGCAGCATGAGGGCTGGAGAGATGGCTCAGAGGTTAAGGCACTTGCCTCCAGTGCCTAAGGCCCTGGGTTCAATTCCCCAGGACCCACATAAGCCAGAACCACAAGGTGGTGGCCCTGGTGTTCTCTCTCTCTCTCTCTCTGCTTGAAAATGAATAAATAAAATATTTTTTAAAAAAGCAGCATGAAGTATATAATAAATGATGTCAAAATAAGTAAAAAAGGCTTAAATGATATTTGTTGTAGTTGGATCTAGTATACATCGTCTATTGGGTGTCAGGAATGTAATAAAAGTGATATAGTTTTATTTCTCTAAAATTAGATTTTATAGTTCCCATTCATAGACATCAAAACAATCTTTAGAGTCTTCCAAAATGGCCATGAGCAGATTTGGGCTGGAGAACTTGGTGAATATGGAAGCCTTGAAAGGAGAGGTCTGTTTGGCTTCATAAATGTGACATTTGAGAAGGTGAATGCTGGCATGCCTGAATTCAGGGCTTCTTTAGAGTATTCAAAGTCACATCCTCACTAATCTGACCTGTTTGTAAAACCACATTGCATTTGGAAGCCTGCCACTGGCCTGGAGATGCCTAGGGACTATGGTTAGGTACAATGCAAAACTCAGACTCTGCAGGGACTAAGGCATTGCAGTGTACAAAGCACATGGCAGGGCTAAAAATCCTGAAAACATGGGCAGGGCAGCAAGAAAGCTGGAGAGCTTCCTTTGTGACTGGTGTTTCTAAGGCTGTTGAAACAAAAACAGGGGAGCTTAATTGTGCGGACAGTTTGAACAAACCAATGGAAACCCAGAAATATGGTCTACTGGGACATTTTAGATTTTGTAAGGACTATAATGGATATGACTATCAGAAAATATGGGAAGATATTTCTATGTACAGAAATTCTTTTTAAAAAATATTTGAGAGAGAGAGAAAGAGAGAGAGAGAGAGAGAGAGAGAGAGAGAGAGAGAGAGAGAGAGAGAGAGAGAGAGAGAGAGAGAGAGAGAGGAGAAGAGAAGAGGAAGGAGAAGAATGTATGTATGGGCATGCTAGGGCCTCCTGCCACTGCAAACAAACTCCAGACACATAAGCCACTTTGTGCATCTATCTGGCTTTATGTGGGTACTGGGGAATCGAAACTGGGTCCCCAGGCTTTGTAAGCAAGCGCTTTAACTGTTGAGCCATCTCTCTAACCCTATGTACAGAAATTATAATGGAAGAAAATCAAACATAAGGAAATACTAGAGAAAAGCCAGAGAAACAAAAAAATGAGCATATCGGGTGGATCATGACCAAATGGAACCAGACAATGTCAAACCTTGAGTATAAAAATATCTCATTCTTTAGCGCTTTTTTTTTGTGAGACTGAACAAATTTTTGCTTACTTTCAGTGAGGACAATATACTTACATGATATAGTCTTTTGAATGGTTTATGGATTTGAACCTTTCTAACCTGCTAAATATTTCAATAATAATTTTTTTTTCTGAGACAGAATCTTGTTATGTAGCCCAGGCTGGCCTTCAGCTCTTCATTCCCCTGCCACCATCTCCTAAGTGCTGGAATTATAGGAGATAACGTTTTTGAAATTCCACTGGTAGTTCTTATCAACTTGAGAAGCAGCTATGTGATCTTTAGATACTAGATCTACTAGATTGGACACCTCTGTCAAAACATGCCCAGATGAGAAAATAACATCTTTGGTCTGTCTTTCCTTTGTGTCTTTTATTGCACCGGGTGGTGATTAACTTGTGTGGCTCTTTGCTTCCTGTCCTAAATGTCAAGTATGAGATAAAGAGTCCTGAAACAAGCTTCCAATTGCTTTTCCCAGAGCAAATGGTATCATGAATTCTACTGGACTGGATGCTCAATATTGTTCTTGATATTTTACCAAGTTTGCCTGAGCTGAAAAAGAGGGCAGGAAGGACTTGCACTGTGGACATTGTAACCTTGTTCAATCGATTTCTTTTTGCCTCTGCTCCTTTTGAGGATGGATGTGTGCTTTACAAAGTAAGCGAACAATCTTATCAGTCACCAATGGGGCAAACTGCAGACCTTTTCCTTCATGTTAACTCCATTACTAGTTTATCTGAATCTGACCTGTATGCAAGAGAATGTCAAGGAAGTTTTAGGGGCTATTGAGATATAGTCCCAGAAGAGCATCATAGGACTGGTGTAAACCTTTTTAGGTCTTTCAGGCTCTAATGTGCAATGACTATGTTTATGAAACCATGGCCAGACAGATATACCAAGATCATTTATACCTTGCCTCTTATTTCAAAAACACCAAGACATCATTTAAATGTTAAACTTTTAGTAATACCAAGTACTTTATAATGTTCAAGTATATAAATTATACACATTGCCTTACATATAACTGTGTCACTGTAATACATGTTATTCAAAATTTTTAATAGATTCTGCTTGAGTCGTATCAGTTCAGAAGTGTTATGGAGCCTACTACAGTAGACAGTACGTAGATCGGAACATCAGAAAAGGAACTGTTGGTCTAGCCTTTAACTTTCAGCATCACTTCAGAAAGAATAACACCAAACTGATAATGTGTTTGATTCACCTTTATAAAGAGGCTTCTAGCCTGGACTCTCACTGTATTTTTGTATGTGTTTGAGACACTAATAGGAATTTGCTCATTTCCCACCCCCCCTAGTTCTTCCAATTCGTGAAAAACAAACATTTATAAGGCACCTGCCAGGCACTGAACTGAGTGCTTAAAATTTTGTCATTTTGGGCCAGGAAGATTGGTAAAGCCAGCATGAGGACCTGGGTTCAATCCCAAGAACCACATAACAACCCACAGGTGTAGCAGTGCATGCTGGTAATCCCAGCACTGGGTAGGTGGAGATAGGTGGATCCCCGGGGCCGTAAACTAGTCTAGCCTGCTTGGTCAGTGAGAGACCCTGTTCAAAAAAGGTCAATGGAACCTTAGCTGGTCCTTTGACCTCCCCTTTCTCCCACATGTACACTTGAAGACACATAAACACATCTCATCCTCACAGCCACTTGGTGAAGCATGTGTGTAACTAGACTCATTTTACAGGTGAGGTAATCAAGAGGCATACGTGAGAGGAGGGAGGATGCACAATCCGTCAAGGCCACAGATATCTACGGCATTCATTGTATTGATACATTTGTATATTCTCTTGCTAATGTAAATCTGATCTCTATTAGAGCGGCTCCTGAACACAAGCACTTTTCAGTAGCTTTGGGCTGAGTTAAGTGTTGGACCCAAGTGATTCTCAAACCTGAGATGGTCAACAGTCTGATAAATTGTTACACTTAATAGCAGAATATGACACATCTACAGCTACCTGGAACCATGAGGGTACATGACTTTCCAAGCCTGGAAGGAAAGCTGCAAATGGCACTGAATATTTGCTGGGGAAGTCTGCTTGCCATAACTCCAGCCATGGTTACTGTATTAAAAGGGTATGCAGAACATTTTCCAGATTTCCCATGCAGGCGTCAACTCCACTCTGGCTGCAGCCCTCACATGTGGCTTGGACATGACATTGGAATCAATAATCTCTGCAGCACTTGTGATTTCTCTGCTTGCTTTGTCTCTTCTGTAACCTCTTCCTGGAAGACTGAGTAGGAGACTGACTGCCCCAGAGGACAAACCTGCTGAAACCTGGATGTGCGTTATGCCGAGTCCTAAACAGGAGCGATGAGCTTGGGGACCCGAAAGCACCTTCCTTGGCAGCTCTCCCGAAAGCAGTGCTGGCACAGGTCCTTTGTTGTAGCACATAGGCTGCTTGCCTGCATATTCTGCCAGCCTCGCCAGGAGCAAGGAGGGCTTCGAAGGGGGCACCATGGCTATAAGTTCTAGTGTCTCCACCTCCCTGGTGCTGGGACTTGAAGTTCTTGATTCAAACTGCCCTCGCTCCTGACCTCCCAGGGGTGCACTGAGGCAGTAGGGGTCATAGCAGTGCATGATTTTAGGTACTTTAACTGGAAAGTATCCATGCAGGATGAGATTGACTTTAACTCTGAGTTTTCCTTACAAAATCGGAACATTCTTATTATGACTCTGGATAAGGAGTTGATTTAAATAATGAGGATGGTACACACAGCAATGAACACTACTCTTTGAAATTTGAAAGTTCTAGGATCAAAGAGAGGTAGAAAGAAATAGTAGAGCAGGGTTGCCTCTCTGCTCATTTCTGTATTTTTTAAACAGATTTCTCCTTTAACACCATTACCACTGATATTCCACATACCCCAGACAGTAATTTACTCACAAGGAAACACACCTCCAACTTTATTAATAACCAACTTTTTTTTATTAGAGCAGATACAGTTGTGAAAACTGTACATTATACATTTTGGTTTCAAGGATTATAAATAAAGGAACTCACGGGTAGGGAGTTCTTTTTCACAGCAAGAAACATTAAATAAACAAAGTCATGTTTTATTAAGTACATTGGCAGACTTCACGTGCTGTCCAAAATGTAGGGTACAGTAAAACAACCCATTAGAAAGAGCCTTCATGTAAAATACAGCTGTGCACATTTTAGAAAAATACCAACAATTTGAGCTTTGTTTTAAAAAAGCTTATAAATCATATATATATTTATAAATGGAACCAACATGCTTACTTTATAAACATATCCTTTAGATATCTGTTACCCATTGTTTCCAAAGCATTACATCTTTTAAATAAACACTTAATAAGATTAAATATTTTATTTTCTTAAAAAAAATCAGCTTTCCCGGCTTAAGGAGCTATAGTGTAGGGTAGAAAGGAGCATTGAGAATGCTGAGACTGACGGGGAATTTAAATGTTTGTTCTTGGGCAAAAAAATACTTCCTAAATTCAAAAGTTAAAGCAAAATGTAAAAAATAAATATACAAGATGTAGTTTTTCATTTGCTCTCTTTCTGCCTTCTTCTTTATTCCATATTGGTCACACCCAGGATTCTCAACATATTGTACTTCTGCAAAAAACACCACTGGGTTACTACCCTGCAGGTGCCAACACATGCAATCCACACCTGCACTAACGTGGGAATTAAGTGAACTGTCTCTTCTGCATTGAAAAGGTGCTAATAAGGTAAAAAGAATCTGATTAAACCATGCAAATCATAAACATATTTAGGAAGAGCTCCCCCCTTCACAATGTCATGTCATCAAGACACCTAACACATACCTTTCCTCCCCTGATTTCTTTTTAAATAGTTACTTTTATAAAGGCCATATAGTTTCTCTAAGTAAGCATGCTGCTGAGTAATAAAGGATAAATTATAAACAGCAAAAAAAATCAATGTGTCAGGACAAAGGACTGCAAAAGACAAATACTTAAAATAACATCATCTAAATCTTTAAAATTTAAAATAAAATTACAAAAGGACTTTGAAAAACATTGAAAGGCAGATAAAGCAATGATTTAACAAAGATTTATGCTCTACCTGAACGTACTAAACAAAAATTTAAGTTGGGAAAAAAGAGAAAGAGAACAGTTATTAATAGCATCTTGCTTAACTTTCATGGGAATTAACATAGCCACTGACAAGATTTTATTTGGTTGTAAAGTACGTCAGCAATGAAACTGAATCCTTTAAACACTGATTACTGCAATCCATGCAACATTTTGACTACAATTCTTAGGATTCTGTTGTCTTTCAGCCTTTAAAGTTTAGCAACTCCTGAGTGCATATATAATTTGTCTGAGTGATGTTAAAAGTATTTAAAATTAAATTATTTCTTAGGAAGGTATAATGCCTTCAGATTGCTAAATTTTAAAGATAAATAGCCTTTTACAGGTTCAGCAGGAATAAAAGACATGAGAAATGATGTATTGCTATCAAAATAAACATTTATCTTAGTCTTGTTGTTTCTTTTCCTTGAGATGCAATCCGGGTTTTCGTCTGGCCAGGACTAGAGGTGGAAGATAACTCTACATCATATTGAAATAAACAGCAAAAATGAGCGGAGTCGTGCACGAGCAAACGAAACGTTCTCTCCCAGAACATTCCAGGAGAAGTTAAGGCAGCAGGTCATGGCACAGGACTGCTGAGTGACGCTGCTCCCTATTTCTTCTAATGAGATAGGAGTGAATGTTGGAACCACGGCCACAGCAACACAATCCTCCGACCGACCGCATTCCTTGGGCAGTCGTTTCCCCAGCTCCCTACTAAAAACGTCAGATGGTAAAATAGTAAGGCAGCTGTTGACTTCCATCAAAAAAAAAAAAAAAAAAAAAAACCTGCAGGTCCATACATTTCCAGTTTAGTCACACACTGCTAGGACAGATGGAGGAGCCAATGCCAAGGACGTCGCCGGATGGGGCTGCTTCAGCAGATTTTAAAAAAGAATTATTATTAAGTTTTGCTCTCCAACATGGCTGTGTGCTTCAGCTCCCATAGGACCCCAAAGCCACCAAGCTTTCTCGGGTAAAGTGAACAGGTCCTCTGGCTGAATTTTCCAAGTTTCATCTCTCTCGCGATCCCATCCTAATTCCAAGCCTCCTTGCCTGTGTGAGTCTGACTGGGTGTGCCGTTTAAAGGGCTGAGGATACCACGGCAGAACTGTGGGCTAACACCACTAGTTGTCATGACTTCACTGAAGGGTCAAAACAGTTACAGCATTAAGTAACGATGTTGAATCACATTCAGGCACAGCCAAAATTAATGTGAAGGTCAATATGTCATTGTTAAAAAAGTTGTAAATCTGAACAATGAGAAAAGAATGTTACTGTAAATTTGTATAGAAATTAAGGCTAGTCTTACCTTTCCTAATTCCAATCAAGTTAGAAAGTGAACAAAAAGAATGGCCAAGCCGATATTCAGCAGCATGACGAGGACGATCATGACTGAATTAGGGCCCTGCAAGGGAAACAGAACAAGACAAGCAGAGTTTCCATGGGAGTATGGATGCATTACGAAAGCACATTACTAGAACGTAGTATCAAAAGTAGAAGCCAAACAGTATGGCTGTAGGGACCATGGCTTGAATGATGCCAGCAGATCTAAAAGGTGTGAACTAAAAACAGCAATGCTATGTTTAGATGGAGTCACTGCTGAACTTCAGTTAAAAATGAATCCAGTCTTAAATTAGGTTAAAAAGTGAGTTTCAGTAATAACTTACTTCATACACCTCACACAAGGAACAGCCTAGTTTGGGACAGGTCATCTGAAGGGGCTGAGAGCTAGCAAGAATTAGACATGCATTTGATGTTAGGGTATTGTTCCGAAGAGGAAGAGCCTTCTTCCTCTTGTCAATGTGGTTAAAAGTGACAGTAAAACCAAGAACCAGGAAGCCTCCAAAGAAAATTTA
Source organism: Zapus hudsonius (assembly GCA_004024765.1). Lineage (NCBI taxonomy): Eukaryota > Metazoa > Chordata > Mammalia > Rodentia > Dipodidae > Zapus > Zapus hudsonius. The sequence goes on from PVHP010000745.1 coordinate 16,040, forward strand.
GGAAAATACTTTGGACCCATCCTATCCTCTCTAAGCAGAAACTGCGGGTGGGAAGTTGAATGCTTTCTGAAGTTATTTTAACACGTCTAACTTTTTATTTCTCTAGTCACAGTCACACAATTTCAGAAATTAAGTTATAGTTAACAAACAGTAGAACCCTATTTTGATAAATATCCTTATCATGAGTTGCAGAAAGCCTAGAGTCTATCAATCTTTTAGTTGTTTAAACCAAGCTTCTATGACCCATCTGTTCAGGTCTGGTCACTGGAGACCTTCACTCAAAGGTCAGGGTAGTATTTGCTTTATTATTCATTATTATTACTTTTTATTATCTATTACTATATAATTTTCTATTAAATATTGGTATTTACTCTTAATGTAGTACCTAAATCTTAAATAGTAGTGTTCCAAACTGGCCTTATAAGGTATGTAAAACAACTGTTCTAATGGTGGCAAGCACAGGGAAGCAGTTTTACTCTATTTGGATATCAAATAAGGTTAGGTTGAAAGAATGTCACAGAGCTTTCAAATCCGCTTTCTTTGATGACACGGTTATACAGTAAGGAAGATGAGCTTCCTCAGGCCCAGTATTCATCCCTCAGGCTGGAGCCTGGGCCACATATCTCTTCCAGGCATAGATAATAGGTCCTTGGTGGAGTCAGAGTACCCTGTTCTTTCTGTTACAACACTTTTCACATTTTATTGTCATCTGCTGTTGAACTGCCACTTTGCGACCTGGACCCTGAGCTCCACAGCAGAGAGGGCCTTGTCTGCTTTGACCCCACTATGTGTCCAGCACCTGGCTCATGGGCAGCCTAATTCAGGCAGCCAGTATTTAATGAGAATCGACTGCCTTCCAGGACTTCTTCAGGTGCTGGAGGTGTAGCTGTTGAACAAAGCAGATGAAATCTTGCATTAAAGAGAAAATGAACCATTAATAAAATGGGGAGTTAAGGGAGTAAAAACAGGTGGCCTTTTGAGAGAAGGACTATTAGCAAGAAGAAATCCTCCATCTAAGCTCCAAGTAGATGGGGAGCAAGATGGGTTTTTACAATGCCAGGCAGTGGGCTAAACATTTCTAAGTGGACTATCAGATTATGTTTATTCTTCACATGTGATTATTAGTTCCATGTTAGAGAACTTTAAGAAGGTAAGCCTGTTAGAATATTTATGAATTATTTATAATTATTTGTGAACCAAGGCTCCTCAGTCTGTTCGAACAAATCAGGGACATAATTAAATCTCAGCTTGTTCACTCTGGCACTTTTCTCTGCATCCCTGCCAAAGTTGCAGGTCTTAGTTTGAAAATAATTTCCTATGAAGTTCTTTACAACATTTTCACCTACATCTTATAATTCCCAGAGAAACAACAAATCTTGACAACTTCCACCTGCTTTTTTTTTTTTAAAGGAGTTAGTATATAAAATTAACAGGTGAGCCATGCACAGTGGCTCATCCAGCACTCAGGATGTTGAGGCAGGGAGACTTCTGTGAGTTCCAGGCCAGGATAGTCTATAGAGTGAAGCCCTATCTTAAAATGAAAAAGTAATAGGTGAGTTCTGATTTATGCAATCCCTCAGTCAGGGCTGACAGAACACAAGCTCTTGAGACTTAAAATACCAGAGACTTTCTTTCAATATGGCATCTCAGCACAGATCCCAAGGAATGTTGATATTACTATGTACCTTGAGCAGATTTTGTTCCTGAGTATGTAAACAATTAGGGCCCACCTCAATTCTTTTGGGCCAGTACATAGAATTTCTAACTCACAGATCATTTAGTGACATGACTGATAGGGTAAGTTCCCTGGGTCAGAACAACACAGTGTAGAGTTCAGGATCTTAAGTGGACCCAGGAAAGCAGAGTCACACAGTGCCTCAGAGGCCAACTTCCAAAGCTTATGGCAGGGCTGGGAGTGTAGATCACAGGTGGGATGTTTGCCTAGCATGCACAAAGCCTTGGGTTTAGCCCCAGCAAAAGGGCAAAAAAATAAAGTTAAGGTGTGCCTCAAACATCCCACTTTATAAACCCTTGTAAGGTTTCATGAATTTATATATACTCTTGAATTATTAATATGCTGCATTTATAGATTGTCTTGGGTTAAATTTAGCAGCTTATAATCTTTTCCAAGGGTTGGCCTACATCTCATTTTACTCATAATCTGGAATCAGTGAGGAATGCTTGATCCAGAATGAAAAATGCATAAATATGTATTTTCCACTGAATCCACATCTATGTATCCTGCAGACAGTCTAATACACATGCATATTTATCCTCCCAATGGAGCTCCACTTACAAAGCTATTTTTAAAGTTGACTCAGTGAAGATGAGGGTAAACCAGCAACCAGAGCACAAACACTAACCAGGTAAAGTATAAAAATTTGGGGTGCTCTGTTTAAGTGGCAGATAATCAAGCTGTGACCTCTGCGATCTTCAGATACCGAGGCAGACTACAGGGTGAAACGCTTTAAGGAAAAGTCTTGTAACTCTGACTGCGGTGGCCAGCGGTGGCTCAAAATAGCAATATGAAAAAACACTCAGTTTTGCTTTCTCAGACTGACTGGGACAGGTGTGACACAGGGAGCTGCAGTGAGCAGCGTCCAGATCAGAAGAAACTTCCGGGTGATTAGGAAAATAAAATAAGGGAGGTCAAGATATGAAGACATCCTAGCTCAAGAAGTTAATCTTTTTTAAAATTGTGAGGAATTTTCTGCTAGAAGAGTATTTGGGTTTGTGACAAATTAAACTTCTCAAATATGAATGCAAAGAGGCGGTACTGAATCTCATATTAACTGCAAAGACTGATTACATGGATTTACTCAGTCACTGATGCTTAGATTTATGCAAATCCAAAACAGGATCAGGTAAATCTCAACACAAAGTTGGAAGATGACCATAGCAATTGCTGAGAAAATAAGTACAGCCAATTTTCAGAAGTGGTTGAGATTCCTAGTTGAGCAATTTGAACAAATAAAAGCATGCAACTAATGGCTATTTCTATAATCTTGTTAGCCTGGATTCCAGTTCAAATCACTGTACACATTACTAGTACCTACCGAGTGAGCTGGGTCGTGTTCTCTACGGTACATTTTAATGTCCAACACTCCATCCAAAGCCATATATGACCAGACCAATGGGTCAGTTTTTAAAAAAATTAGTAAATTAGTAAAATTTAGATTGTATAAATTCTACTAAATTTGATACATACTAATTCTGTATATTATTCAATGAAGTAGTCTCACGTAAAGGAGAATTTAGATATCAATAACACAGCACTTTTTGGCCAAATAAACTTGCATGTTCAAGATTCATTAATAATAATGGATAACGATAACTAGTATCTACCAGAAATTTAAGAGCATCCATGTAACCTGAGTTACATATGGTAATTAAACTGTTGAACCTTTTCTTACTTGGGAAGATAAATGTTCTTGCTGTAAAACCTTATTCATTAAGTAAAATCCAGGCTACATATTTATGAAAAGAAATCACAATGGCTAGAAGAGACATTATTTTGCACAAGGATGCTGACTGATGCTGGGGTCTGAGGAAGGTTCACCTTCCAGCGAGATGCTGGCCATGGGCAGTGACTATTTCCCTTCTAGTCAGAGGGCAGATCACTCAGCAGTTCACAAGCAGTACCAATAGGCTGGCCAGGTCCGACCTTCCTGAAGTATGTCTAAGTGGGGACTGAGGATTCCTGCTCAGAAAGCTCTTTGCTGTCTTAAGCTACAAATGTGTTCTAATCTACTCTAAAAAACCTTGTGCACAGAGGACCCTTGTCACACTTCAAGCAGTTTCCCAAACAAACCCAAGGGAAGAAACGAAGGGGAGACTTACTGAATTGGCTTCTTTTTCCAAAGAAGGGCATGGATCGTTGCTTGCTGGGTTCTTTGGTATAGCAAGTTCAGACTTCTTGGCTTTTGGCTCAGCTTTGCTGTCTTTGGCAACTGGTTTTGTCACAGATTTAGGGGAACTCCACTTGTTAGGGGAAGGCCTGTGTACCAGTGCAGAGGAAGACTGGCTGGCTCCATCGTTGTCCTCCCCATCTACTGGGGGATGCTGGGGGGCATTCAGTTTCACATAGTAGCCGTGATACTGAGAATGTAACTCCCCATTACTAGGGTTGGGGACGTGGTGGCGGCCAGAGTACATGGACTGGGGCATGGATGCTCCTACCTCCTTGGAGGGAGCCTTTGACATCAAGGGCTTACTGACAACAGCTGTCACCTGCTCATCAGCCATGCTCCTTTTATCTTGACTGAGTCTCGCCCCGGAGCTGGGGTTTTGTTTCTTCATGGGCTTTGGGGAGGATGGCTGGGGAGAATGGCTCTGTTTGGGACTCGCCTCAGGAGACCTGGGGGGTGTCGTGCCTTTGCGATAAAAATGAGGAGATTCCTTTGGTGTTGATGGCTTTTCTGCTACCTTGTCTTCTGGGTTTTCTTTAACATCTACACCTTCTTGAGATCTTTGTTTGATGTAATCAGGACCTGGGGAAAAAAAGAGAAAAAAAGAAAAAGAGAAAGAAAAAGAAGGTGACAAAAATAAGATGTAAAGGTTTGCATGGTAGGTTTCTCTGCCATCTTGCTGAATCACATTAAGTTTCTTTTAGCCCTTTATATATGCTTACAAAGACTGGATTAAGCATGGGCACATTTTATTTGCCAGGGAAGGGATTACATATTACTGAAAATGTACTTTTAAGATAAAACCCACCATTATTTATACTATATTGATATCCATAAGAGATAAAAATTCCAACTTTCCTAATAATTTTAATGTTATTTTTGCTTTCAAACACAAAGGCCAAATTCATGTCGGTAGAGAAAAACATAACCAATCTGTTTATCCAATGTATGTAGTTTAATTGAAATGCAAAAGGTGGGCTGAAGAGATGGCTCAGATGGTTAAGGTGCTTGCTTACAAAGCCTGATTGCCTGGATTTGATTTCTCAGTACCCATGCAAAGCCAGATGCAAAAGTGGTGCATGCATCTGGAGGTGGTTTGCAGCAGCAAGAGGCCCTAGCATGCCCATATTCTCTCTCATATTCTCTGTCTCTCCATGAAAATAAATAAAAATATTTTAAAAAAGAAATGCAAACAGTATGCACTTATAAATAGAAATTAAACTGATTGCTGACAGGTCAAAACTTTTATAAAGCACTACATTGTCTGAGGAAACTCTGCTGATAACATATTTGTAATAATACTGAAGCTTTCTAGTTAGGAACAACCTCTCCAGGTTAGGCTTGCTATACAGAATCACTTCCTTAATGCCTATTCACAGCTGTGACAAGCAGGGTTGTGTCAGAAATGTTCAAGATAAGATACTGTTTTGGGCTCTGTACTCAAGATTTCTATTTAATTTTTAAAAAATATTTTATTTATTTATTTACAAAGGGAGAGGGGGAAAGAGACAGATAGAAAGAAAATGAATATGATTGAGGGAGAGTGAATGGGTACACCAGGTCCTTCTGCCATAGCAACCAACCCCAGATACAAGTGCCACTTTGAGCATCTGGCTTTACAAGGGTATTGAGGAACTGAACCCCAGGCTGTCAGGTTTTGCAAGCAAGTACCTTTTAATTGCTGAGCCATTTCTCCAGACCTTATTTTTTATATGCTTCAGATTATTTCTAATAATTATGCTTTTAATAAATAGAAATAAAAAAACTTAATAAAAGTGACCCTGCTACATTATTTTATGGAGTGTACAATGTAAGGAAACCATGATAGTACATGAGAGCTAACAGCTGTCAGTGGTCTAGAGGGGGCAGCCAAGGGACTGAGATAGTTCTAGTGGGTGGTGCTCTACTTCTGTTTGTGTTAGCTCTCTGCCATTCCCCATAATCATGTCACATGCTAATCCACCCAGCAGCCACTTTATTTATGTATGCATGGATCGATGCATGCATGTGTGTATGTGTATGTGTATATGTGTGTGTGTGTGTGTGTGTGTGTGTGTGTGTGTGTTGGGGGTGAGGAAGAGAAGAGTGAGGAAGCAGGAGGGAGGGAGAGCAAGAGAAAGAAAGCATGGACATTCCAGGACCCCTTGCCACTATAAAACTACTTTGTGCATCTGGCTTGATGTGGGTACTGGGGAATCAAAACTAAGTCAGCAAGCTTTGCAAGAAAGTGCCTTTAACTGCTGAGCCATCTCCTATCAGGCCCCTATCAGTCACTTTTTATCTCATGAGGTGAAGTCATGGCTGCACCCAGCACAGTTGGCCACTTTCCTGTCAATGGGCTTGAGTTGATACACCTCTTAACTTCACAAGGAAGAAAGAAATCACCCCATCAGTTCACTCTTGACAACACCACACACTGCATTTTCTTCGTTTTCCTTCCTGCCTCCACCCTCACACTCAACCAAATGTAGATCAATGTTCATTGTTAAAAATGCATGTTGTCCATTTACACTTTCAATGACATTCCCTGAGGTGGCCAGAGTAGTAAGTCACTGTCATTTAGTCACTATTTGTTATCTAAGGCATTTCTCCTCTAAAAAAAACCTCACTCAGATCATAGGAAATAGGTATTATTCCTATTTTACTAATGTAGAAAGATTCATAGCAGCTGAAAAGCCAAAATTCACATAGCGCCTGGAATTCTTTAGAATAAAACAATGTGTATAGAAGGCGGCATTTTAATAACTTTATTTATGGGGGGGAGAGAGACAATGAGAATGGGCATGCCAGGGCCTCCTGCCACTGCAAACAAGCTACAGATACATGTGCCACTTTGTGCATCTGGCTTTATGTGGTGTGATGGTTAGGTTTTGTTGTCAACTTGCTCTTTTTAATTATCTTGGTAGGTCTCTGAGGATGTTCATAGGAAGGAAACCTCTCATTAGTGGGCAGGATGTAAGGAAGCTCAGGAGAGCTAGAAATTAACATCCCTTCCTAGGAGGGCAGTGCAGGAAGGAAATTCCAGAGACTCAGGAAGCCATCAAGTATGAGAAAGGGTTGCAAGACCCCACCCTAAGGCTTTATAAAGGGCAATGAAATCTTCTCTTTTTCCTCTGTCTGTTTTGCTTGTGTGTGTGTGTGTGTGGGGGGGGTGATGGGTTTTTCTCTCTCTGCTTAGACTTGTGAAAGGGAGCAAGCCTTTATTTGCCATTATGGAACTTTCCCTGAATCTGAAGCTTCAACAAATCCTTTCCTCCCATAAGCTTCCTGGTTTGGAGATTCATTCCAGTGGCATGTGGCTGATTATGACAGTTTTGGTACCAGTTTTGGGGTGATATTGCTGAGATGAATCTGACCATGTGGATTTTGGTCTTCTGGAACTTGTGTACTGGAGGAATGGACATGGACCTGGTACTTGCAACTGGAGACGACTTCCAAAGTGGTAAGGCATGTTTTATGGACTATTCTGGTTGAGAGTTTAAAAATGCTAAGTGCAGAGAGAATTGCATTTGGAGAATTGGCTTATGAACTTTCTAATGGGAAGGAGAGACTACAGAGAACTTTGTGAAAAATACATTACTGAATGAAGGGGTGGATGTGTCCTACCACCCATGCTCTGAGAGTTTGATCAAGGCTGAATTTAAGTAATGGACTGATGAATTTGGCTAATGATATGGAACTGAGAATTTATGACTTAAGGTTGGAAAAAAACTCCAAACAAGTTTAACTTACTGGCACAGAGATTGGCTTTAGGCTAGTGAAGCTGCCATTGTCAGCACATTGGCAATCCTAAAGGTGATAGTCTAACTGCTCTACATCGAAACAATAGAAAAGATTCCTGAGGTGTTTCCACCCAGGAAGGACTCAATGATAGACTGTGCAAACTCTTTTGAAAGGAAATAGATGAAAGGAAAGAACTTGCTCTTCAAAGTCACAATTTATTTTGTCTCTGAATTAACAACATGGCTGTGTACTGCATACCTGGTATTGCTTTTAGAAGCATGAGAAATGCATTCATGGAGTGGGTCATGAAGTGCACATGGTTCCAGGAGCCACTGCTGAGATGCAGTATATGGAACAGGGCATGAAGTCCCTGATCTGCAAGTGAAGCTGTTGGAAGATGGACCATGGTTTGCAATGGAGACCAGAAGATGTTTTGGATACCAGGACTGTGCAAGGGCTACCATGGAGCACTGTAGACTCTGGATGGACGTTTTCCCAGCTACCCAGCCAAGCAGGAGGGATGGAATTGGAAAATCCAGAGATTGTCACTGGTTGTGCTATCAGACTTGAACTGCAGATGTTTGATGTTTGCCTAATGGTTGAGCTTGCACTGGTCTAGTCTCTCCTTGTTATGCCACATAACAGATGGAAATGTATCATTATATGCTAAAAGTATGCAACTTGTTTTGATTTTACAAAACTCACAGGTAAGAGACCTTGCCTTGTGTTGGGGGAAATTATGCATTTCTGGTTGTATGTGGGATAGTTTCATCATGTTAGGTAGAATTATGACCTTGTTACTGTCTTCATTTGGAAATTAAGTATGATGTAAGGTGATATAGTTTGATGTCAAGCTGACAAGGGGTGGCCTTGTGATGGTAAGGTTATGTTGTTAACTTGATCTTTTTAATTATCTTAGGTGGGTCTCTGAGGATGCCTATAGGAAGGCAAGCTTCTCAGTAAGGGGCAGGATGTAAAGAAGCTCAGAGAAACTAGAAATTAACATCCTTTCCTGGGAGGGCAGTGCAGAAAAGAAATTCCATAGACTCAGGAAGCCAACAAGTCTGGGATAGGGTTGCAAGACTCCTCCCTAAGACTATATAAAGGGGAAGGAAATCTTTTCTCTTTCCTGTTTTGTGTGTGTGTGTGTGTGTGTGTGTTGTTGTGTTTCTCTCTCTGCTTGGACCTGTGAGAAAGCGGGCCAGCCTCTTTCTCCACTATAACTTCCCCTGTATCTGTAGCTTCAATAAATCATTTTCCTTCCAATAAACTGTACCTGGTTTGGAGATTCATTCCAGTGGCATGTGGCTGACTGTGACATGTGAGTACTAGGGAATTGAATCCAGGCCTTCATGCTTTGCAAGAAAGTGCCTTTAACCACCGAGCCATCTTTATAGCCTCACAAAGTAACATTCTAAAGCCTAAAATGAGATTTCTGAGAAGGCACCCATGCAGGTCAACCTGGGGCCCAGAAACACCATTTTTAGCCTCCAGAATTAGTTTCCCAAACCAGTCCAGATTGCTTGTCAAGAGTTGAGATTTCCTTTCTGGATTTGGTAAGCAAACCCTTTTTTTTTTTAAATTGGTATTTTAACTTTCCAATTTTTTTAAAGGAAGTATGAATTCCTGGCCCAGCAAAAGGCAGCTCATTAAATGAACAGGAGTGACTGCAATCATGCAAAGAAGTAATGTTTGTTTCTGAGTTTGCCCATAGCGCCGTGTACTGGACACAGCACTGAAGGGAAGAGAACACATGATGGAAATAAGAACTTATGTCCCTGTCAGCATTTATTTCTCCTGTTGCTGAGCACTAAGCCCAAGGTGTCAAGCTCTACCACTGAGCCCAACCCCCTGGCCATCCTTTTGAAAGTCTGTGAAGTTATTTGTACCTGCCCTTCACAGAGAAGCCCCTCATAAATCCACTGCCGATTTTTTTTGTAATAACCCCTTCCTCTTCTGTGATCTATGCTCTGAGTGAGCCTGACACAGTGCATTCTTACTATGTGCCTTCCCCTTGCCCTGTTATTCAGAGTGTCATTAAAGTTCTTTTATTTGTGTTTTACTGTTGTTCAATTTTACAGTGTTACTCAATATGACCACCTGGGTCAGGTAGTGAATGTACTGTGCAAGGTTAATCAAAGTATTCAAGAAGACATTGGAGCCAATGGAGTTTCAATTTAAGCCCATGACACTGAACACATTATACAAATGACTATGATTTCAATTCAACAGGTAAATGCAAAACATGTGCATACAAAAACTTGCCAATATCTGTATCTTAAATGAAAACATATTAAAAGCTAATATATGTATCTTAAATGGAAGCATATTAAAAGCTAACATTTAAGTTAAATACACAGAAGAAAAGCAGCTGGCGAGCATTAGTGACACATCCTTAAAGTTGGAAAGAAATAATAAAGATCCACTAAACTTTGAGAAATAAAGCTGTCAAAAAGCCTGCATGTTTCATTTTGGAGATGTGGGACAGTGACAGTGCTCTCTAGATTAGGACTTATCCCAGTGATCTTCAGTCCCACTTATACTTACAGAATCAAACAGATAAGAAATGGACATGGGAGTTGCTCAATGCCCAGCAAAATGAGACTCCCTGCCGATATGAGACCAGTGAAACAATGACAGTTACAAGAGACTATTGGGGAGAAACTTGGGCTATTCATTATTATTGGCCATGTTCAAAATCTATTGAGTTCAAAGATAGTACTATGGTGGAAATACATTTTAGCATCAATTTTCAAATGAAAAGAATGTCTAACTTTATTCAATATTGGAAATGGAAAATGGCAAAGGGAAATTTAAATGTGGTTTTACATAATGGCTCTTACTTGGGGAAACACCCCAGAAAGTCCAATTTAATCTAAGGTAGGAATCAAAGCCTAAAAATTGGAATGCTTAGCACATGCTCTTGGTGGTTCTAACATCCCAGGTATAAATGTTAGAAACAATACAAAAATTACTTATTTTGGGCTAGAGAGATTTCTCTGGTTAATGACCTGGGTTCAATTCCCAGTACTTATGTAAAGCCAGGTGCACAGCATGGCACATACATCTGGAATTCATTTGCAGTGGCTAGAGGCCCTGGTTCACCCATTTTCTCTCCTGCTGTCTATCTGTCTCTTCTTGCAAATAAATAAATAAACAAATAAATAAATAAACAAACAAATAATCTATGTTGAACAGATTTTGGCCTCATGCTAGCCTTGTGTGGCTACACCCAGTGGAAACTGGTTCCAGCATGGCTCAGTTAAATGATGGCTGACCAGATAATGAGGATACGAGGCTAGATTTTCCAGTCAGAGTAAATGCATTTTGAAACAAGACAGCTAACATAATGCAGAGGACAGAAGTCTTAATGGACTACTTTTCTCTTGAAAGGCTCATACTGTGCCTGCTACCTGTGCTACGTAGTAGTGTGTGTCAGCAACACAATGCAGAGACATAATGCTGATGAGCTGCGGATCAGCCAGACTATATTGCTAGGCAGGGAAACCATACGAGTGTTGAGAGTTATTGCAGTCAGCATTTTAGATAGAGATTCCCCCCCCCCCGGGATTCACACTGGGAAGAAGTCAGATGCAAGTCACTGGCTCTATGACACTCCCAGGCAATATAAAATGACAGTCAGCACGCCATCTACCAATGAAAGGTAAGTTGTCACAGTTGGCACAAAGGCTCTGAACAGACAGCGGCAGATGGTGGCAGTAGGGAATCCAGTTTGAACTTCTGAGGTGAAACTCTCTAGCCTGGCAGAAGGCACACCATGACCATCCCCAAGCAAATATTGACAAGGACAATGCCCATATCAAAGGCTTTGTAGCAGTGGCTGGAATCATTGAATAAAAATTAGTCATTTTCTCTGTAGACTTCCAATCAGGAAAAGAGGACTAGATTGAAAGATTCTGAAGAGACTAAATAACCAGGAGCAGAACCACCTGTGTGTGTCTGGATGTGGCATGTGTGTGTATGTACGGGCAAGCGTGTGTGTTTGCATAGGGTACGTGTGTATGTGTATGTGGGGGCAAATGTGTGTCCCAGTGTGCATGTGGAAATCAGAGGACAACCTTGGGCTCTCATTCCTTACCATCTACCTTGTTTCAGACAAGGTCTCTCTTGTTTGCTGCTGTGAATGCCAGACTAGCTAGTCTGTGAGCTTTGGCATTTTCCTGTGTCACTTCCTATTGTCATAGGCGCACTAGGGTTACAGACATATGTGCTGCTGTGTTGATTCTGGAAGCCCTGTTAGCCACTGAACCATCTCTCTAGAGACTTGAGCAGGACTTTTGCGTTCCATTTGGAGAGAATGCTAATTTCCTATAGGACTATACAGCCCCCTCTGTGATGGTTCCACTGAGGCAATTTAGAGTGACTGGGCCCCAAAACAAACAAAAAATGGGTGTACAGTTGAAAACAGGAGAGTCACAACTGAGGAAAAACCAGTCCTCCAGGTTTCCCAGAGAGGGAAGCCACTTGCTCAACATGGCCCTGACTCTTTCTAACAAAGAGACAACACTGGAGAAGCCACAATGCTCCTCCCAGGTCCCAGGTTACTAAAATCTCCTTTGGAGAGCCATTAGTGATCCCCCCCAAATATATACCTGATTAAATTTTGGCTGCCTGCTTGGTCTTAAAACACTCAGAGAGAAATGTATAACCAAAAATATAGGGTTACAATAAAAACTTTCTAAAAGGAAACAAATACAAGGCTTTCAGACATGTTGGGTCCCTCTCTTGTTCTAGTTCTGTAAAAAGAAAAAAAATCATAGATATCAGGTTATTTTCAAAACTAAAGCTATATTTCTTTATATATATGACTCTGTCACTTGAGTCAAGAGGCTTTCTTATGTTGGCAAAAATGGTGAGTCCCTTCTAACTTATGCCAAGACCTTATACTTCAACCATCAGAATGCTTGCTATTAAATGGGTCCTAAGGCCGAAAGTACGCTGGACAGCCCCTAATGACACCCTGTGGCACTATGGGGCCAACCTTTGGCCTTGGCTACCAGGATGGATTGGAGGGTACACTCTGAGGTCTTCCTAGAGATAAGGACATGTAAAACCTTAGAGTGTCCAGCTAATTTACTGGTTTTAAATCACTAATGGACTAAAAATATTTTTCAATGTTGTGTCATATAACATGAAACTAAAGGCTTTCAATAACACAGCTGAGAAAAATCTTCCTAAGAAATACTAAGATTATAACGATGGAAAAGGTTATGATATAAAAATCACATGTCTTAGACATCATCATCACAACCCAGGATGATGTATTTGCCGTTATCAAGGTTAAATATCATATATATGTTCTTAATAACTCTGTTAATATGCCATCTGCTTTACAAGCCATACAGGACCAGATTCAGACCATGTCAGACACTACTGCCATTCACTGAACAGTTCTGAGAGTGGATCTCACTCAGCTCATGCTCAGATGGTCCTGGGAGAATCTAACTCCATTTGCCTGGGTTCCCTCAGATGCTCTCCAAGGCCTGGAAGTCTACAAGAATGGAAACCCAAAAGACATCCAGTTTGCTGTGTGCCCACTTCCCCTTAAATCCTTGCTTTTGTTTATTCTCCTCAACATTTTCTTGAGGGACTGTCTTCCTACACTCCACCAATATACTTTTGGGGTCCCTTAGAAAGTCCCACTGGAGAAGTTTCCGCAACTGCCACACCAGACAACCTCACTCAGCTCAAAGAAATCAGCATGGTTTGCACTCCAATTCATTAATGGCAGGGGATTGAGGAAATTTAGGGTGACTGGCCCCTCAAAGTAAAAATCAGAAATGCTCTTGGGCTTATATTTAGTCTCCACTGTGCCAGAGATTCAGAGAATAAAAAACAGCTTCTCCTTATAGTTCTGGCCTGACCTGTTTTTCCAAGAACAACCTGAGCCCCTCCCTAGAGTGGGAGGTCTCCTTTACTACAATTCAAATCTAATCCTAGAATTGTGGTTGTCCAGCTTAAGACCCTAGAACTTGGTATCATGGACCAATCAGCTCTCTCTCTGGCTTACTTGAGTCAGAAGGTATAATTACCTGGGGAACAGCTCACTTTGGCCTTCCTCTCTCTCTCCTCATGGCTGGCCAGCAGAGACCCCTGAACCTTGAGGCTTAGGTAAGCCTCCCTCGTCTCAGGTGCCAGGCTGAGGCAAAAGGCTTCTCCCACATGGGCTCTCCTCCCTCATGACGGGAGCTCTCTATACTTTCTCCTTTTTCCTTCTCTTAATCTAATAAAGCCTCTCTTAAGTCTTACCCTCTGGTCTGTGAAATTAATTCTTTACATTCATAAGAATCCAGGATACTCTAAATTTGTAGGTGTGTTGACATATTGGTGTATTGGCAAGGAACCCCCAAATCCCCATTACACCACATCTGTAACCACAGCTACAGCACTCAGTAAGTGAGCGACGGATATCCAATCCTCTACTCTGAACTTAGTTGTCACTCAATACACACGTGTGAAACTGAATATATGGTAGTAAGTGGTAAGAATAACTAGCAAACTCGTGAATCACTACTTCCACATCTACTAGGGGATTATTCAATTTCCATTTTTCGTGAAAAAAAATGCATTCAGAATTTTAGGTTTGGAAGGGGAGCTCAGAAGTCTTCTGTTCCTGGATCCTTCCTTTTACTTAACTAAAAATAGTATACACTAATGACAGGCACAGGAATTAACGTAATGGAGAATCCTTTGGTATAGCTAAGGACCTCTAATTCATCAGAAATGTAAGCTTAGTTAACACTCGGTAACCTGAAGGCTTCACTTTCATCATAATCACCATGCTGTGTGTGAACACCTCCATGTCTCAGCACAGGAAGACAAAGCTTGTTGAGGATGTTGCTAGGGAAGCGGGTTGGCGGTCTCCCAAGAGGGCTCAGAGTAATAAATTCACCACATTCCAGGGCACTGTTTCAATTTCTTTAACCCATGTGCAGACTCACTGATAAATGCAAAATATATTCGACTTAACATACTGGAAATTAAAAACAAACTATAAACCTTGAAGGACAGAGAAAACTCAAATAGTGAGACACAGAGACATGCACTTAGTTCCCCAGCTGGCCCTATTCTCTAATCCCTTCGACTCTTCATCCTCCTCAAAAGCTTTGGCTCAGCCTTCCTGGTTTAGGAACCTGATTTGTCAGCACAATGAAGTAAAGTCATTTACCACACATATGGGAATGGTCAATTCATTAGTTCCCAGTGAGCAATGAAAGGGGACACAGGCCACATGACCTGCCCTGATACCAACAGTACATGTTGTCCCTGTGGGCAGACCTCCATGGGTTACTGGTGAGTGTAGAAGCAGAACAAGGAGCTTGAGGTGGATCAACAAAGTGCTGGCATCAAGCTGAGCTAGCCTGGTGGGCCCATTTCAAAACGATCCTGCCAACAGAGCCATACACCACTGCCTACAGTTCTCTGCATCCTGCCCCGTAACAACACCCTTGCCAAAGTGGCTGTGGTAGTCCAAGTTCTGGCTCAGGCTTCTCCTCTGGACAGGGTCTGGATGGACACTGCCAACTTTTGTCTCTGTGACTCACCTTTCTTCTATACTTCCTGTGGTGAGCAATCCTTTCTTCCCATGCATCATACACACGGCTGTGCTACCAGGAGCTCCTCCAGTCCCTGAGGCTGTGCTACTGCTGATGGTCAGTGACTGATGTGCTCATTTTCAAGGTGAGCTCTCAGAGGGAAAAGTTCTTAGTGGGAAAGCCACTGTTCTCTCACACTGACGGCAGCTTAGTTTTCTCTGTTCAATTAACTATTTGTAGCTTTTCATGATTAGAACTTAACCCTTGGGGAACTTAATATACCCACATGGGTATGCTTTTTCCTTGCATTTTTAACTGACCTGCAGAATAACAGATTTTTGAGCTAAAGCCATAAGATTTAATTATCTGAAAATATTGCAGCTCCCGAAAATAGGCAATTTACCATGAAAGTGTTTAGAATGTAGGTTATAACAGACACCCTCCTTCCTAGGGTGAAGGCACACACATCCTAAACAATGGTAATATTTGTATGTGAGACGTGTAAAGTAAATGAGCAGGCTATCTAAGAAGTACTTGAAAGCTCTTCCAGCGAATGTCTATCTGATGTGATCACCCTGTACATACAGCGTGGAGAGCATGAGTTTTGCTCCCTTGAGGAGATCCATCACACCCAGTACAGAAAAGGCCTTCTGTACAGTTGCTGACGGAAGTCCTGGCCATGGGTCAAAGGGGACTGCAGCTTTCCCCTTAGCTCTGGTCTCAAAGAGGCTCACTGTCATACCATGCTCCTGGGATGCATTCTTTACTGATGAACAACTTGCTTATATGAAGCTATTGGAGCTAAGAAAGGGTAGAATTACATTTCCCACATTTCTTTTACCCTCAAATGTTTTTCCACCATAAAAGGCTTTTAAAAACCATTCAACCTGGGAAATTGAGATTATCGTCTGTATCATGTACCTCTTGTTAACACCTAATGGAAGTCCAGAGGGACTCAACTCCCCAGCAGAATTAACAACAGAACCAAGAATTAACATCTGTAGACAACAATAGAAAGTTTGTCTGCTTGCAAAGCAATTCACATCCATGGACTCCTGACTGTCCAGCTTCTCTGGATGGTAGAACCACTAAGAGCACAGGACAATCCACCTTGGCTTGCTGAGCTCTTTCCCTGGCTCTCAAGCCCTGGAATGGCTAATTCATCAAGGTACATAGATACTCAAGAAGAATGAGTTCATTCTACATGTTTATTCTATCACAGGTCACTACAAAAAACAATGCAAAGGGTCCCTTTTCATCACAAAATATACATATGTATCAAACGATTTAAATCCACTCACAGGCTTAACTCAGCGTCACATGGAAGAACCCATTTTCCCTGATTTGCCCACTTTGGCCTTGAACTCTTGGAGAAGTCACTCTGCCATGGCACCTATGTTTTAGCAACCTGACTGGGGACCTCTGGAGCTTTCCTCTTATAGAAATGCACTATTTGGAAACTGGCTCTTTACTCTCTTCTTTCTTTGTAGGAATCAACATCCCCCTCCCAACCCAAAATCGGGTAATTTTCTTGTATTCTGTTACTACAGTGGTTTCTAGCTTTCCTGTTCACTTTGTCTAACCTGTGTATTAAGACTCGGCGATGTCCTGTGGTTCCAATGCATCCTTCACAGTGGAAAAAACAACACACTTACTCAATACCTGTGCTTGCAGGATGCTAGATGAGGGAGGGGTGGGTTCTAGCTATCCCACTTAATTGATTTATAAAGAAACATGGAAAAATTCCTTACCAAAAAAACAGAAACATTCATTAACATTCTAGGTATTTTCACCTAGAAATCTGTTGATCTTTTGGAAACAATGGAGAAACAGATGTGGTGGGTATAGGAGCCAGATATGGTGTTATAAGCCTATAACCTCAGCATGTGGGAGCAGTAGGACCAGAAGTTCAAGGCCAGTCTGGGTTTCATAGGGAGACCCTGTCTCACAAAAGCAGCATAGCACAGCACAGCACAGCACAACACAACAGGCTATAGCTGTTTTAAAGAGAGCATTGTGGAAAGTGATAGAGGGCTGGGATGTGGGTCAGTTGGTAAAGGGACTGCTTTGCCTGCACAAAGCCCCAGATTCCATCCTCAGGATGACATAAACTGACCGGGTATGCCTGTAACACCAGAACTCGGGAGGTGGAAGTGGAATCAAGAGGGTATTAGAAGTTTAAGGTCATCTGGGCTACATAGTGAGTTTAGGGCTAGTCAGATCATCTGTTCCTGTTTCAAAAAAAAAAAAGGTAGATGATCAAGGTTGTTGGTTTCATTTCTTCCATTATGACAAGCATTTTTCCTCTTAATCTGTGCAGATTAAGGTCATTAAATGGTTTCTTATGTTACTTACCTCTGAGCTTTAGAAAAGGTACATTAAACAAGCTCAATGGTACTTGCTCATTCTTCTCTTACTGCTGTTGTAATTGCAGGTGACTTTATATCTGTCACAGATCTTCAATTGTCACTGACACAATTATTAAGAATCAGATATTCTTTTAGATTCCTGCTTTGTTTAGAGCGCATGGCTTAAAGTTTGTGGTCAGGAGCAGGAAGCAGGAAGAGAAGACATCCTAGGGCATAACTCAGCTCCTCAGTGCTGATACTCAAACCTCAGGGAACATTTATCACATTCTCCCGTTTTTTAGTACTGCTGTGATTAACTTTAAATGAAGAGAAACCAAATTCAGTGCTTTAACCTCTCCCATGGAAAGAAGAACTTTTTACCTGGTTGGTAGAAATCAGGCGACAGCTCCCTGGCCACAGCTCTTGCGATGTCACACTCCTGGCGGGCAGCCAGAGCAGCCTGGTCAGCGGCATCCGCTTTCGCTCTGGCATGTGCAGTCCTACATGGGCACAAAAGGGCCAGTCAGCAAAGATGGCGCATATTAATTACCCATTTACAAGCAAGTCTCATCTGGAAAAAGAAATGTTAATTTTGATCATGGCAGGTCACCTATAATAAATAGCAACTTTTGTTTCCTGTTGCCGTGAGACTTCAGGGATGATGTAGATGAAACTCCCTGGAAATCACTTTAGTTCTTCCAAGGGAAATGGAAGTATAAACAAGGTTGGTGCCACTGGATATCTGTGAAGTCTGTTTGTACAGCTTACTGGATCAATGGCCTGTAGACTCTGTATGGCATCCCAACCTTCCCCCCTCCCCCCACCCTGAAGAAAAGAACAAAACAAACAGCCAACAACTCTGGAGAGTAGACTGTGACTTTAACTTAGTTGTTCATGGATTGAATTCCTCTGATATAATCAAGTGAGACTCTGATTAAGAAAGAAAGGTCTATCTACCTAGTGGTTCGCTGGTAAAGTGTCTCTTGGGGAAGAAATGTGCACAATGGTTACTGGCAGTGCTTGCTGATTCCCCTGTGTGAGTATTCCTACCCACCTACAGTGGCCGGTTCCTGGCTACCAGCATGTCACTGGAGGAGATACGCACTGCTGGCTCTCAGGAGGAGATCCTACTCAGGAGGGTTAATAAGGTGCTTAATTATCTCAGGTTTACGCATGTTTCCTGTGTGAAACAGAAATGAGCCAGTGAGGCGGAGTTGGCAAGGATGGAATGGATCGTTTGGTCTTCCATCCTCCCCATGATCCATCCTCATATATGGGAACCTCACCTTTCCAGAGGACTCAGCTAGAGAGAAAAAGAACAGAGCTCCCTAAGGCCAGAGCAGGCAAAGAGGGCATGGGGGTCACAGAGGGCACTGGGGGTGTCCATTTCCCATGCAAGGAAGTCCCTATCCAGTTAGTCTTTAGAGGGTAGCCTGGGTCCCTCCTCTCATGCCTTTGCAGATGCTCTCTCATATTTTATCAGCACCAGGCAGGTCTATAGAAAATTAGTAGTAATAAATGTTTCATGAAAGCCTGAATCTCAGACAACTGGGAAGAGCGAGTTGGAAATATCCCCCAGCTCTGGCTGGCCATTGAGGAGAAACAGGAGCTGCAGCTGTGGAGCAGCAAGTCAGCTCCCATGGTTAGACTGCCAGAATTAAAATGGAAGATGGGTCAGAATTGAGGCTAGGGGTGGGGAGGCAGTAGCTGGTGGGAGATCCCACTCAACTTCCTTTCTTCAATTTCCTCCTCTTACCCCGGGCCCCTCTTGCTCCAACACAGGACTGGAGGCTTGCTGGACTACAATGCAAGCTTTGCAAGGAGTAGGATGTTTGAGTTTTCATCCTTTGCTGCAATCCTAGTGTCCACAATTACCTGCCTCACAGTGTTTACTGAGGGCCCACTGTGTGAACACAGGAATGATGTTTCATGAGGAATAGCTCGACTGTTAATTAAAAATAAGTGGAATTACACAACCATAGAGACAACAAAAAGCGAGTGGTTGCTAAGGGTTCAGTAAAGGGAGAGAAAGAGCTGGAGCAAAAGGCATATTTAGGGGAGTGAAACAACTCCACACCAGCCTGTCATGGTGGATAATGTGATGTTATGCACTCTCAGAACTTACAGACAGCTCATCTTGAAGGACAGGACATTAATGTATGCAACGGACTAACACGGAAGAATCAACATTGCTTTATCAACTGTACTCAATGAACTACTGATGTGAGACAGGGGAAGCCAGTGCATAAACTCTAAAGAGTGGATTGACTTAATTTGTGAATCATGAAGGATATTTATGATTATTTCTGTCCACAGAACATTATTGAATATGAAATGGAAATGAAAATAAGAGGCAAGAGAATATATTCCTAAGCAACCAGCTGCAATGACCGAGTGTGAGGCGCCATCCCGGACAGAAGTTCCATACATTGTGCCTAAGAGTTCGTGGATGCCCTGTTAATAGTCTTTCAATTTCTCAGAATTGCAACTTTTTTTTCCCCCAGAACAGTTTTCCATTTTTTCCTGCTATTCTTAGCTGAAGCCTAATTATGTCCAGGTACCATAATTAATGAAACTCTGAGCACAGCTATGCTGCCTTATAACACATCTCCTAGCTCTTCACTAAATCTGTAAAAGTGAACTTCTTCCAATATAACTGTAACAAAGTCTATGTGCACCACTATTTACAACAGCCTGAACTGGAGGGCTAATGTGGCGGCTGACCTCTCTGGAAGCACAGCATCAACGAGGCCTCATCTGCCACTCTGCTACTTAGCTGTTTCCTTTTCTATGTGCTCCTTCCTGTAAGGCCAGACAGGGAGAACCTTCCACCAAGGCCAGCCCTAGCTATCTGGACCACTGCACAGCTGGCCTGATGAGCCAAAATCCTATCGAAGCCTTAACTCAGAGGTCCAATCAAGAAGCTTTGATGGAACTGCGGTTGAGAAGTGGAGAACAGTAACCGACTCTGAGTTGTGTTACCATCAGCCTCATGAGGCCAAGGTCACTGGTAGGTCTAGATTTTGCCCAGGAACAATCTTGGCTTACCTCGGGCTCATGTGTGAATTCATGTTTTCAAATCCCAGGCTTGGTGCCAGAACTACATATGATCCTTTTCATCAGCCAGCTGGTCAGACGTGTCATTGTTCCTGGGGTGGGGGGTTCAGGCCAGTCTACGGAGCTAGGGAAACCAGCTGAAATCACTCAGTGTGGATGTCTACTGTTGTGGCTGGTTTCATGGAACCCCCCCCCCACACACACACCCATGAAGATAGGATGTCACAAGTCTTTGGCTTTTCTCAAATCTCCATGCACCACTATTACATATTTTTCCAGTGAATACAAGAGAAAGTAAGAAGCATTTCTGACAGTGAGGCATCAAGCCCCTTAGGGCTTTGCTTGTACAAATAAGCCACAGTCTTACTTGTGGAGAGTTATGATGGATGGAGAAGTCTCAAGAGCAATACTGAGATGAAGAGACCCTCGCGCTCACCCAGGCTCAGTGCACAGCTGCTCCAGTCTCTCCTGGATGCAGCTGCACCAGGAAGCAGAACTCCTTAAGGTGACACATCACCTGTAGTTTAAGTAATTACCAACTGTTTTCCTAATTGGTAACAAGTTCTTTTTCCTTGAAAGACTTAAATAGTAAAAGTTCTTAAGTCACTTTATTCAGAAGAAATAGTTTCTTCAGGTTTTTTTTTGTGGGGAGGGGACTTTTTAAAAATTTCAACTATTCTTTTAAAAACTTTAAAAAATTATTTATTTGCAAGCTGAGAGAGAGAAGAGAGACAGACAGAAAGAGAGAATGGCTGGTCTAGGGCTTCCTGCCACTGCAAATGAACTCCAGATGTATATGCTGCCCTGTGCATCTGGCTTTGTGGGTACTGAGAAATCAAACCTGGATTTTTAGGCTTGACAGGCAAGTGCCTTAACTGCTGAGCCATCTCTACAGCCTTTCAACTTCTCTTAAAATAAGATTCTTTTCACAAAAAGCATATTCCACTTTACTCTAGACATGCATAGTGTGTGCTCCTTTAAGGAACACGCCTGTCCCTTAGATGTCCACCCTACCATCTGGCTTTCTTTCTCTCTTATGTCTGTTTAAGGACACAGTGGATGAAAAGTTTAATCCAGAAGACATGATTCTGCTGGTAAAGCTTATATCTCATATGGACAGTGTTTGCTGTTTCTCCTTTTTTGTGCGTGTGTGTACATGTGTATGTAGGTGTGCATTGTGTGTATGTGTGCATGTGAGGCTGGAGGACAACCTTGGGTGCCATTCCTCAGGCACTGCCCAACTTTTCTGAAGAAGTCTTTCAATGGCCTGGATCTCACCTAATTAGATAAGAATGGATGACCAGTGAGCCTCAAGGATCCACTCTGCCTTCCCAGCACTAGAATTACAAGCCTGCATCACCATGCCCAGATTTAAAAAAAAAATTCTTAAATTTTTTATTATTTGCAGAGAGAGAGAGAGAGAGAGAGAGAGAGAGAGAGAGAGAGAGAGAGAGAGAGAGAGAGAGAGAGAATATGAATGGGTGGACTCTTGCCACTGCAATCAAACTCCAAATGCATGCACCACTATGTGCACCTGGCTTTACATGGGTGCTGAGGAACTGAACCTGGGCCATCACACTTTGCAAGCAAGTGCCTTTAACCACTGAGAAATCTCTGCAGTTCACAGCTTTTTAAAACATGGGTTATTGGAATCGAATGCAGGTTGTCAGGCATGTAAAGCAGGCATTTTACTATCTGATCTATTTCCCCAGCTCTATTTCTATGTTTCATACATTTTCCCCAGGAATAGAGTGCTTTAAGATATGTTGATTTTTACATCTTTTAAAATATCTTATACATTAAGTCAAAATTTACTGATCTGACTTAAAACTTGACTGCTAAGGTTGTTTTCATCCAATGGGTTCAGGGTCTGCCTTTATGATGTACTTTGACATGCAAGTGTCTATAGGAAATTATTACTAGGAAAATTTAAAAATAGGAGCAATTGGCAGTGAAGATCCAAATCTGGTTCATGGCAATGCTGATCTGCCAGGTGTTCAAGCCAAAAGAGCTGAGTCATTTTTGACACCTCTCCTTTTCCTTGCTTCACCAACAGTCAGCAAATCTACTGTGCATTACCTTCAAAATAGCCTCCGAATCCAACCAGTTCTCCTTCTCAGTGCTCCCGCCTGGTCACCTCATCTTCACCTCCCCAGGGTTACTGCAAAGGTAGGGTCACCTTCCTGCTTCCCCATCCTCCTGCCCACTGCCTCTGGTTCTCCTGGAAATGCCTAACAAACCAAAAATTCTTGTTTGGGTTAAAGCATTGTGGGTAATACAATGCAAAAAACAGGGTCTGTTAGCCTTCCTCTTGGACTGTGACATTATTCTTTTATGTGAGACCTATATTTGAAAAATCCAATTATCCTGAGGACCGTTGAAGCTCTTTGTAAGAAAAAATTAGTCTGTGGATACAGTACTCAGTTAACGTCAGAGGCTTGATTTCTCAAGGAGCAGCACCTAGTAAGAATGGGCCCTTCAACCCTGATTTAGTGTTCTAACTAGTCTATTCCAGCAAGGCTCAGCATGTTCCCTCGTGCCTAAGAACATGCAACCCTTAGACATCTTCGCAACTTCCCACTTCCAAGCTCTCCCCTACAGTGACTGATACTCTTGATGATTTTAGCCTGGAATGGACGATGGTTCTGCTGAGTAAACCTGGGAAGACTTCATCTTAGTCTCCATCTCTCTCACCTGTTAGCTCCTGTATGTTTTCCCCTCTGAAAATTCCCCTTCCCTTTTTAAGGAAAGGACCTACAATAAATAATTTTCAGACTGAATCAGTAGGCTATGGCTTAAAACAAATTGCATCAGCAACAAATAGTCCCATTTGCCAATGCAGAAATTCATGTCTTACTTGCCTCTAAAAGTGGTATCAGGTTATTTAGACATAAAATGTACATGAAAGAAAGTAATACGGCTATTGAAGGTTGGTACTTGATATTTTCAGTGCCCAGACCTTTGCTGAGTCAGGAATTTGGCCAAGCCCCTCCTGAGCTACAAATGAGCCTTGTCAATGAGATCAAAAACAAACAAAAAAAGTTAAAGCACATTACTTTTCCACAGAAATGCCTTCAACAGGACAATCATTCCCTTGGCTTTTGACCCAAGGGGAGAAAGGGAGAACCAAAATTCACCTAAAGAATGTTTACATACCACTCATAAAATGCTGTTATGACTGTCATGTTTTAGACTCAGGTGATACAATACTCTCACTGTCTAGTGTCGGGAAATATTTGGTCTCTGATGATAAGCTGGTTTGCTTTCTAGTATCATGCAACCAGAACAGCATAATGTCTACTTTCTCTTTTTGTTAAGGCCACCAGGAAACTCAGAGTAAACTGATCCTCAGTGTATGTGCACAGTTATCGTCTATAACCATATGGCTTTAGCTCGGTACCACCAGCGTCAGGAATGCTGTTATGTATGTGATTCCTCACAGTGCCCTATGGGTTCTTTCTGGAAACCTACAGGGCATTTAATCAAAGCAGCCAGTTCCTGGATCAATAAACTGTTGTTATACTAAGTTTTCTGAATTTTAGCCCCTCTTAGTGTGTCAACATTCCAGAGACAGATGAAATGATTTGGGGACAGCAGAACCTACTGTCCGCCAGTCTCCTTTTATGATTATCTCTTGTATATCTAGAACTTTCTCAACCTTAGAAAATAATTCCTTGTTCTTCACTAAAGACTTTGCTCCCTAACCCTAACTTTTGATTAAAAAAAAAAACTCATAAGTTTAAAGGGTAAGGTTTTTTTTTTTTTTTTTTTTGCAGGTGAGTGTGGTGGTGTACATGTGTAGTGCCTGTGTGTTCACATGTGTGGAGGACAGAGGACAACCTCAAGTGTTATACTTCAACGCAAGCTCTTACTGGCCTGGTGTGCCAGAGAGCTGCAGGGATCATCTTGCCTCCTCAACACTGGGATTAGAGGTGTGTGCTACCACTCCTGGTATTTTTATGTGGGTACTGGGGATAAAACTAGGTCCTCAAGCTTGTGAGGACAACTCTTTATTTAGGGGTCATCCCTGGTCCCAAGTCTATATTCTTTCACTACCAGGTCAAAAGCACATTTCTAATCCTTGTTTGAACTATGCTAAATAATTGGTCATTTTACTTTTTTGGGTGATAGAGATC
Source organism: Zapus hudsonius (assembly GCA_004024765.1). Lineage (NCBI taxonomy): Eukaryota > Metazoa > Chordata > Mammalia > Rodentia > Dipodidae > Zapus > Zapus hudsonius. The sequence goes on from PVHP010000745.1 coordinate 40,768, forward strand.
AAACCCAGGACCTTGTGCATGCTAGGCAAGTGCTTTATAACTAAGCTCCTTTATTTTTATGTATTTTTTTTGAGCAGGGTCTTGCTTATATATTCCAACCTGGCCTATAAATCATAATTCTCCTGCCTCAGTTTCCCTAGTGCTTAGATGACAGGAATACACTATCATGCCTGGCTTACTTAAAATTTATTTTTATAGCTGGGCATGGTGGCACACATCTTTAATTCCAGCACTCCATGAGTTCAAGGTCAGCCTGGGACTAAAGAGTGAGTTCCAGGTTAGTCTGGGGCTAGAGTGAGAACCTACCTCTAAAAATAAACAAACAAAACACAAAAGCAAATTGTGCTATGAATTCTACCTATGAATTATCTTTCCTTATATATGAACTGAGAAAAATTTAATATAAAACTTAGAGCCATTTTATTGTGAAATAATCTTCAGAGAAAAGTCCTTCTAATGAGTGTCATTTTAAAATTTAAAAATTCTAATAAGTAATATTAAAACATCTCTCTAAAACTTAATTATCCACAACCCATTTGATATAAGAAAACATTTATAAATCACATATATAATAAGAGGTTAGGATCCAGAATATGTAAAGTTCTACAATTCAACAACAAAAAATATTAAAATGTGGCAAAGGCCTTAAGTAGACATTTAAAAAATATATACAAATGGCCAATAAGAAAATGAAAGGATACTCTTTTACTAAACATGAGGGGAAAGATGTAAACCAAAATCACAATGAGAAACCACCTTGTGGCCATTAGGAAGGCTATTATTTTAAAAAGCAATATAATAGGTTTGGAGAGATGGCTCAGTGGATAAAGTGCTTGCTATGCAGTTCTAAGTCCCCAAATTTGTCTCCAACAAAAGCCAGAAGCTGTGGTGGGCTTTTCTAATCCTTGTGTGCCTAGAAGGAAGAATTAGACAGGAGGATTTCCTGGATGCTCCAGGAGAGTGGCAAACTATAGAGATACTGCCTCAGACATGGCAGAAGGTGAGGACCACCCTGAAAGTCATTCTCTGATGCATGTGTGCGGGCTCTCTCTCCTCTCCTCTCCCTCTCCCTCTCCCTCTCCCTCTCCCTCTCCCTCTCCCTCCCCCCCTCCCCCTCCCCCCAAATAAGTAAATCCAGGAAAGAATAAATGTTGGCAAAGATGTAGAGAAATTGGAACCCTTGTGCACGCCAAGTGAGAAAGAAAGTAAATGTCACACTTACTGTGGAAACCACGTGTGGCTCCTCTAAAAATTCAAAGTAGAATTATTCTAGGGTTTCCTCATCCTAGTTTTTGGGATACAGCCCACAGAATTGAAAGCAGGGTCTCACAGAGCAGCACTACGACAGTCACAAGGTGGAAGCCAACAGCGACTAAATGAAAAGTGGACATTAAGTCTTTAGCCCTACAAAGAAATTCTGGGGCTGAGGAAATGGCTCAGTGGGTAAAGGCACTTGCTTGCACCCACGTGAAGCCAGCCACACAAAGTGGCCCATGAATCTAGAGTAAGCCTGGCACACCCAATCTCTCTAGCTCTCCTCTCCTCTCCGCTCACACAGAAATTTTTAAAAAAGTAAATTATGACACATGTTGTAACACGGACCCTGAGGATATGAAGCTAAAGGAATAAGCCATTTGTGTCACAAAGACACGAATATTGTAGAAGGAACCTAGAGAAAGCAAGGGTCTGCTGGAGGGGAGGAGAATGGGAAAGGGTGTGTAATGGGCAGTGTTTTCATTCTGCAAGATGAAAGCTGGCATGATAGTGTTAATGTCTTACTGCTCAACTGTTTACCTCATATGGTCAAGCAGGTGCATTGTACGTTTTATATATATATATATATATGTATATATATATATTAAAAAACTAAAAAGAAGACCAAGTGATGGGTAGATGTTTACAGAGCAGTCTATGTATTTACACCATCAAGGCTGGGCTCTCAGCCGAGAAGTCATTGTACTGATTCCAGGCATGACATGCTAAGAGTCTACTGAGTCCCAATGTGAAGGGATCACTGCTGGACACTTTAGGAAGGAAGCGTCGGCCTTTTTAAACAGGTCTGTTTTACTAGAAGTTATCAGAAAGCCTGGTATAGAGGCTGCCTTCATAAGGATCAATGGAATGGATAGTCCAGGGGGAGAGAGGCACCAGTGATAACGCCAAGACTTACAACTGTATGTCCAGATGTGTGGCCTCATTATAGAGAGAAACTGTCCAGGCCCTGCTATTGGTTCGAGGTGATGACAAGTTACATTTCAGACAAGTAGGCCTTTACATGACATTGGCATTTATAGTTAGAAATATAAGGCCATGAAAACTAAAGGTCTAAATTATAAATAGAAGTATGAAGGCCATGATGAGTTCAATAAAAGATGGATGAACACATCAGAAAAAGTGAGTCAAAAAGAATGGAGGACGGAGAACGACATGCGCTAGGACCTGGTGGAAGAAAGCAATGGAGCGGACAGGTGGAAGCAAGTAGGTAGCTGCTTGACTTCCAATAGAGCCCAGCCCACGACCCCCTCCCAGTCATTGTTCCTGCACAAGGGCTGAGCTAAGTGGGCCACAGCCAATCTGCCTTGGCTCCCGGCCGCTGTGCACGTGCAGCCTCTGGAACAAGTGTAGCCTGGCACTTGGGAGCAACGGTGTACTGGCAGAGAGAGGGCTGATGGAAGGTGGCTGAGTTTGCTAAGAACCCCTTCAAGAGGGCAGTTTGAGTGAGGAAGTCACCGCTGCACAGCAATGGAAGCGAGTCGCTGAGGAACTGGGCAGAGGAAGTAGAGGAAGCAGGTGTAAGCCTCAGACTGGAGACTTTGAGTCAGAAAGGAAGGAAGAAATTTGGACAGTAATCACGAATTAGCTGGGTCAAGGGAAAAGGTGATTTGCTCATATTTTAAGTAAATGAGAGCTGGTCTTTTTGGAAGATGGGAAGAAAGCTATTCAGAGAACAGAGATGAGGAAGCCTAGAGAAGAGGACACTGAGAGTCTTGTTCTAGAAGAGGTGGAAGGATGCAGGGAAAATGTAGAGATAGTGATGAGTTGATTCCAACATTTTAAGGTTATCTGAAGGACCCTAAGCTTGAAAGAGAGAGTGCTTTGGAACCAGACCTAGTCTCTCACCCCATTTTACCCCATGTTAGCTTTACCTCAATTTCCTTGCCTGTCAAATAATTAAGACGAAATATTGCTACCTTATAGAGTTAGCGTGGATTGGTTGACATGAATATTCAGGACTAGTTTAGAATATTTAGTGTGGCTTCTGCAGAAATTCAGGGATAGTAAGAGCAATCTAGGTGCTTTAAGAAGTGAAGATTTTTGAATCAGCACTTAACCAATGCCAGATTGCTGGGCAGGATGAGGAGAACCCACTCAGAGGGATGAGATTCTGTGTGTTTCTCTAGCAAGACTCTCTTCCCTAGGAGAAGCCAAGGTGGCCTTGATGCAGAGGTGGGACAAAGAGATGGGGATGGCAGGGCATGAAAATCACTCTGGGCAGAAGAATGAGCCCACAGCAACAGCAGTCTCCAGGTCAGATGAGACAGTAATGGACCTAGCAAGGCAACTTGATGAATGTCAAAGCCATGGGTACATGAATTTTTATGGTTTTAGGTGGCTCTGTTGATTACAATGAAGCCTATGTCTTTCCTATGGCACAGTTACTAGAAATTGTCTTATTTTGATTGAATTTAGCTTCCTAATAAAGGCTCTAACTTTTTAAATTATCCACTAGTGGTCTTTGAAATGACAGATGAATCGAATTACTTAAAAATAGATGCCTAGTCTAGAAAAATCAAACTGCACAGAACCATAATGGCAATTTCTCTTGTCATTGTCAGAGAACATCTGGATGTGCCTGGTGAGAACCTGGCAACCTTCAGAACCTGAGAAGACTTCTTGGGTAAAGGCAAGAGTTAAAATGTTAATGCCATTTTTATTTCTGCATCAGTGGTCCATTTTTTTTTGTCCTTTGCCAATGGTTCATCTGTGGGTACAAATTAAAGTATGGTTAAAATTTAGAGAAATTTGGGCTGGAGAGATGGCTTAGCTTAGGTTAAGGTGCTTGCCCGCAAAGTGTAAAGACCTGGGTTCGATTCCCCAGTACTCATGTAAAGCTAAATGCATAGTGGTGCATGCATCTGGAGTTGGATTGCAGTGGCTGACATGCCCATTCTCTCTCTCTCTCTCTCTCTCTCTCTCTCTCTCTCTCTCTCTTTCTGCTTGTAATTATATAAATAAAATATTTTAAAAATTAGAGAAATTGAAGACTACATAGGTCAGGAGCACACGTTAGCTTGGGTATTCAGTAACAAACTGACCAAGAGACAGGTTTACAACTGACACAATCCACACTTAGTTCTGCAAATGCCCTTTATGCACATTCTGCAGAGCTCAGGCATCTATAAATATGTATACACTGAAAAAATTAAGCAGTGACCATCCACTCCTTAAAAGTGACACAAACCAGGATGGAGACATGGCTCAGAAGTTAAGAGCACTTGGCACTTTGGAGCATGAGGGACTCTTGGGCTGGAGACTATCAAGTTTAACTCCCCTCTCCAGAACCCATGTAAAAGCCATGCATGCCTGTGGGTTTGGGAGTAGAGGCTGAAGAATTGAGGGGGCTTGCTGGCAGAGAGCAGCTCTGGCTCAACGAAATATGTGAATGAGCTGTACGAGGACACCTGACTTTTCCTCTGGCCTCCACGCACATGTGTATGGGTCATGCATCTGCACGCACATACATGCATACACTATATATGACACACACCACCATAATGCTACACATATATGCAAATGCACATAGAAGTAACACCCTTTAGAACTTCTCTTTGAACTCATAGTTGAAAGATATTCTCTTAGCTAGTAAGATACCCATTTCCTATTTTATATTACCTCAAACAACTCTCTACAAATCCCAAAGCTGCCAGTTTACCATTTCACTTGATTCTGTTGGGATATGAAAGTAAAGGACTCTTGAGCTTTTTGATACTCAATGTAGACAAGAACCTGGGATTAACCACATAAAACCTCTATTGTACATCTTCAATTCTTAGCATTTTGAAGGTACACATTTTGAAGGTACACATTTTGAAGTTACGAAGTTTATCAAAGTCCTGCTCTGTGAGAAATGCTAAAATATTGAGAGCATGGCTATAGTCTCACAAACAGGTTTTATTCATATCATATTTCCTAGCAGGAACTTAGTTCTGTTACTTCATTTATTTTACTTCAACCAAGAGGTCCTTGACTATATTTACTTTAAACCTCCAGCTTTTTGCTACAAGAAACATTATGGAAAACAATAAAACAATCATAAAAGTATTGTTCTGATATATGTTATCTCTCTGTTATTTGTGTGTGTGGGGCATGTGTACTACAGAGTGAATGTGGAAGTCAAAGGGCAGCTTAGAGGTGTCTGTGCTCCACTGTTTTAAGATAGGGTCTCTTGCTACTGTAAACAAACTGCCAGAGAACAAACTGTCAAACTAGCTGGCCCAGAAGCTGTGGATTCAAGACACCATCATATCTTGTTGGGATCACAGACAGAATTCCCTTAGCTGGCAGGTTTTGCAAGTAAGCACCTTTAACTACTGAGCTATCACCTCTGGTTTTGAAGTGACTCTGAAAATGTCTCTTTTATCAGGCATGTTGAAAAACACAGTTAGAACAAGGGCAGAGCTCTGAGAGCCTTGTAGTTAGTCCCTTCCTCGGTATAGGTAATCATTTTTCTTGATGTAGGGCCTTAACTAAAGTTATAAAACATAATTCAAATTCAGCCACCTATCCAGTGGAATGAGCATGTAGAATAGAGGCCTCTTACCCTGTAGGACAAATTCTAATGAGCGTGCTGTGAAAATAGATCTCCATATTACTTTAGTAAACACTGTTATTTATTTCATCTTCCAGTTGTGCATCTTTCATTCTGCTCTAAAAACTCATCCACTCCATAATTCATCTTCTGATGTGTATAATATGTGTGGTGTGGTGCATGAGTCAGGAGATCAGAGGAAGACATCAGGTACCCTTTTTGCTCTTCTACAATATTTCCTTGAGAAGGAATCTTTCTGGACCTTGTCTCCCCCCCTTCTTTGGTTAGACTGCCAGTGAGCTCTGGGGTTACAGGCATGCATGACCATGCTCATTTTTTTTTTTTCATTTTGTTTATATGGGTGCTGCGGATCGAACTCAGGTCCTCATGCTTGCCTGGCAAGTGCTCTTACCCACTGAGCCATCTCCCTAGCCCTATAACTCATATTACATTCATGCTTCCTTGTTGAATCTATAATCTGTATTCTTCTTTGATCCATCTTTAATACATTTTGGCAATCTTTAATAAATTTATGGCAAAATTTGAGCTTTCTTCTCCTACACATATTTTTTAACCAATTCTGGCAGACTTTCAGATGAATAATAGCGCTTAGAAGACATCTCACTAATGATTGCAGGGATTTGGTTCCCAGTAAGGTTATTCTTCAGTGGGAACATTTTTAGGTGGTGATAAAAATACTACAGATTCATCAACTTAGAGTTGCCTTCCCAAATAACCAAATTAGTGATTAACGCCTCCAACTTTAAAAGGAAATCTCAGAAGATCTTTCAACTCCTCCTGAATTCTTGAGAAATTTTCTTTTTCCTCATGGGAACCTCAAAATTTTTTCATGTTGTGTTTGTTTTCAACATTTGATTGAATTGAGAACAGAAAAATTTCACTCTACTGTTCAACAGGTCAAAGAAAAGCATATCCAAAGATACAGAGAAAAATAGGAGCATAGTTTGCAAACCAGAGTGACCTGTTTCCTGTTTAGTACTATTAGATTAAAGTGACATTTGGTATAATGTGGGAACAAAGGTAGTTTTGAAGATGAATGCATGAACATCAAGATAAAAATGTACATTATTTCTTAAAGATGGTGACAGAAATGTACAGCAGGGGTCATGTCTAGTTAAAGAATCCTGTTAAACTCCAGCTCTAGTAGGAATCCCCTCCTAGTCCAGTTACTGACCAGTACCAATACTTAATCCTTACAGTCCTTCTAATACTGGATTACTCTTGACCAGAAGTCTGCTATCTGCGAGTGTGGGCTCAAAACACAGTGTGGTGAACTTCTAAACTTAAAAAAAAATCTTCTCAAGTCTTACTTTAATTCCTTAAGTAAAACAGGCATAAGTTCAGGTTTGGGGTTTGTGTTTGAACGCCCCAAAAATAACAATAGCCTGTCTCAGGGAAGTGTTGGGTGAACTTTTAAACTTTTATACATCTTCTTGATACTGTGGCCAGTCAGTGGGACAGATGGACCCATGCTGCAGTCACTGAGAAATACGGGACACGCATTCCAGGATTCTGTGTCGTGATGAAAGATGGATTAACACAAACGGAACTACCCTCACCAGTATGAGAATTGGCCAAAGTCCAAAGAGGCTCAAGAATTTGAGGCACAAAAGGTTGTTATTTTCCAGAATAAGGGAAAATGTGGGATACAATTCCTTCCCACTGAGGTAAGAATGGAAAAACTGTGGGAAGACCTATCTGCTGCCTTGGTGGGTATCTAAGAGTGTATCTAGCAATGTGTCTGGATTGCTCTGCAGCACCTAGCTATGCTTTCACGTCAGAACTGCTCAACGTGTTTTCTGAGTTTCAGGAGCTTCCATTCCTGGTAATAATTCTTGCCTTTTCTGAAATGACAACAGGCGTGGTGACAGATGGATGTGTCCTTGCCTTATCAGGTGACTTTGTCCTATCTAGATTAGATGTTAAAATTTTTCATGTACTTAAGGTGGAGAATCCTGTATCCATGACAGCTTTTTTAATATTTGGTTGAAAAATGTAGAAAATACTTATAATTTTGGACCCAAATAAGATCCCAATGAATACAGTGGATGACTGAACTTTATGTACAGTGGTTTATTTTGGCATGAATAAAATGGGAACACAGAAAGCCCCTTTATAGCTTCATAGGAAATCATCTAGGGTGGCCAGCTACCCTGCAAAAAAAAAAAAATGAGTGCCATAGAAGAAAGGAGAGTAATAATCACATATTTATGAGAGTCAGTCAAGCCTCCATTCCTGAACCTCATGGTTCTGGTACATAGTGCTTCCTCCAAGAAATGGTGGGAACACTCTGGGAGCAGTAGTGGTTCCACAGAGTAAGTGAGTTAAGAAGCCTCCCTCCAAGTCAAGAACCAGGAGGCAGTAAGTATGAACTGCCGGTGTCCACACTGTAAAGAGCGCTCACTTGCATCAGCTGGGCCCACTGTCCTCTGTTGTCCTGTTGCTAGGTTTAGATAACTTTGAATTTCTGTTTCCAAAAGTAACCACCCTATGTGGTTTTTTCATTGCTGTTTACATCTCATTTCATGATTGGCTACTGATATTTTCTACCTCAAACAAAGCCTCCACTTAATGAATGACCTGCAAATGTCTAGAAACATTTTTAAACAAATATTTGCTACTCAGGCACACAGGTAATTCTGCTAAATTCCAAATACTTTTTCTTCAGGTACCCCAAGATTTCAGTGGATGTCTAAAACTATGGTAGTATTCAACTATATTTGCCTTTTTTACTATATGTACAGACCTGTGGTAAAGTTTAACTTATAAGTGAGGCACAGTTTCAAATAGAATAGAATAATTATAATAAAACAATGTAATATTTTTAAGGCGAGGTTGTCAGTAGGTGGCTGAAAGCACAGCAAGTGTAACTGTGGTTAAGGAGGAACTCCTGTAATGCACACATCAGCATTTTGCTCTGCCCCCTCTGAAATACTAGAAGTACAGGGAAAGCTGCTCTTCCCTTACAGATGATTGCTGCTGGCTACAGCGAGCTATACATGGGAAGTTTCTCTGAGATGTCAGGGTACCAGCAGTCAAAGGATGATCCTGAATGGGTCTGAGGCTGGGCTGAGGGAGGTGCATTGCCATGAGACACACAGATCACTAGTGACATATTTAAATATGATAAGACACTTCTTGTAAGTGTTTTTAAACTTCTTGTAAGTGTCTCCAGGGAACCAGCACATTTCCAGAAAAGACCCTGCTTCTATAATAAGTACATGACCAACTGCACCACGGAGAATGACCATGCTTCTAAAACTCTGACAGTGTAAGCACCTGTGGTGTGCATGTGTGTTCACATGTGTGTGCAGGCCAGAGTTTAATATTGACATCTTCAATTGCTTTCCACCTGATTTTTGTCTGAATGTTGTATGTGTGTGCATAAGTGTGGCCATACACATGCCATGGGTGTGTGTAGATCAGAGGACATATGTCACCTTCCACTTTGTTTGCAGCAGGATCTCCTTGGTGTTTGCTACTGGCCCACAAGCTCTTCTGGGCTTCTCATCCCCTGCCTCCACCTCCATACAGGAGAGCCGACATTGCAGAGGCTTGTACCACTGTGTCCTACAGCTTACTTTTGAGACAGGGTCTCTCACTGAATCTGATGCTCACTGATTTGGCTAGACTTGCTAAGCAGCTTACCATGAGGATTTGCCTGTCTTTGCTTCCCCTGTGCTGGGATTACATCCATCATGCCTGGCATGTACAAGGGTTGTGGGGATCCAAACTCAGGCCCTCATGCTTTCACAGCAAGTGCTTTGCTGTCTGAGCCATCTCTCCAACACTGAAACTGCAATTTTTAAGGCAAAATCTTTTCTACTCTAAGCATAATTGAAAGATTCAGGATTAATTCACTTTGTAATCTGAACTATCAATTTACCTATATTAAGTGTAACTATCAGTTTAAAAGCTGTGAGATGATGAATCCCTTGAATCATTAAACAACCAATGCTAGCCATTCCTATGAGGTCCAGAAGGCTGTTTTCCTTTGGGTAAATACTTAACTGTACTTATGCTCCTATAAGAAAATGCTTTCTTGCTTTGTTGAGTCTTAGGGAATATGACAGACTTGGAATCAAGAAAAACTAAAACAGGTGGGCATGGATGATGGAAGAGGGGAAAACCATTACAATGACAGAATAACAGAAAAGAAGTGGGGATTCAGTGATGCAGGATGGGGGAGAAGAGACCAAAAGGAGGGCGCTGGGGGGGACTATATAAACTTATTAAAGTTTTTAATTTTAATTTAAAAAGACAGAAAAAAGCTAAAAACCTACCAATCAAACATAAAATTTTAGAAACAAATTATAAGATTCTGTACTGCCTACTCACACTGTATTGCAACTAGCTAAGTGTTCTTATCATTTAATTATGATGTCATTAGGTACAATACTAGGCTCCCTACTTGAATAAGGCTTTATTGTAAGACTACTGTGAGGGCTGGAGAGATGGCGCAGATATTAAAGGTGCTTTCTTACAAGACTACCGTGTTACAAATTTCTCTGCCTGGAAAACCTAACTGCAATGGCTTTGTCCTTGACTTCTGATGTAGAATCATTAAACTGGAAATCAGTAACCACATCTTATTTTTAAAATAAAACAGTCTTCACTCAGTTTTGAAAACAGCCTTCTAGGCTTCTGAGCATATAACTAGTCTTCTTGTCATGCTCTGTGAATCCATGCTGACCTGGAATGAAAGCCATGCAGCTGGACCCCAATGTGTCCCATCCTGTTGCTTTTGAACCCTACAATCTAGCCCCAAAGCCTGTTTTTCCCTGTCCCTTTGCCATCTCCTGGCAAAGAGCCCTCCCTATTCCCTGCCATTTGCCACTTGTTCTGAGCTATTTTAATTCTGGACAAGTTGTGGTAGTAGGCTATATATACATGTGTGTGTGCATATATATATATATATATATATATATATATATATATGAGTTGGCCAACACTATGAAGAAACCGTAATGCATGTGACACCTTTTCCCTTTTGGACATAATCCAATTGTGCTTTGGCTGCTAATCAAGTTGTGAGGTTTTGCATCATACAAACACACTGCCTCAACGCCCCCTCCCAGCTCCCCAGGTGTGTACCACCCAGGAGTCTTGTAGAAAGCTGAGCTGTGGCAGGGACCTGTGGAGCAGTCACCAGCAGTTTCATGAGTCAACTGAGACACATGGACAACAAAGAAGGAAAAGCAAAGACCCACTAGTTCCTGGCTGAGTATGCCTGGAATATCAGAGGCTCATTTTCCAAGGACCCATTTCCAGACCCAAATCTAGTGAGAGGACCTTAAATGTGCCTGGAAAGTCAGCTTTGTCAAGTTCCTGAGGTTTTCCAGGTGGACATAATCAGGGACGTGGTTTCTAGTCTACCCCTCCATATCTGTCCCTTCTAATGTGACAAATTTGTTCATGCCTGGGCCGGAGAAGATGGGTGAGCTCCAACCTGAAGTTATGCTGTTGCTTCATAGAACAAACACTGGGTGGAAATTTCATCCACTTCACTCACTTCACAGTTCAAGTTAGCATAAAGCCACCCTGTGTCAGAGGAACTGGACAGTTAACTTTTCAGTCACGATTTTTGCAAGGGATTTTTAATGTATGAGGTATGGAGACAGACGTAGCCATCCAGGCTAGTTACACCATCACACTACTCAACATGTCTAGAGGAGCTTAAGCCAGGGTTTTCACTCAGTGACTTTGGAGCTGTTTACATGCACTGCTTGCACTATAAGAATTTTCCTGCTGCTAGGCAAATTTCTATTTTTTTTTTCTGAATAAATTTCACTATAGGCTGGGGATATAGCTCAATGGCACAGCACTTGTCTAGCACAGGCAAAGTACTGGGTTCAATTCCCAGCACTAAAAAAACAAAAAAACAAAAACCCAACTGCCCAAGCAGGTAGCACAGAAGAACCATTGCTTTTGTTTCGGGAACAAACAGGAGAAGCACTTTAGAAATGTTATGTTAAAACAGAGTTTACCCTTAGAGACTAGTCAATTAACGTGAAACCACTTTTAAATGTCCTTAACAAAGGAGGAACCATTAGCAGACTATTTGGTTACATGTAGTCAGGGATACAGACGTCCAAACTTATCATCCTAGTGGCAAAACAGAGAGGAAGAAAGTGGATCAAAACAGAGGTGTCTGTTTTACTGGAAGGCACACAAATGGCACTGAATATAATTATACTTTGAATATCATCAAAACCCAAGTCAAATCCCAGGCTACCGGTAGTGCTTGTAGCTAGTAACCAGTTCCACATTTCAATAAGATGCCACCTTCTTCCTGAACACATTTCATAGGTTTTCTGACATCCTTATCTAGAGGGAAGTTTTGTCTTCCTAGATTTTCTGACCTTTCTCTAAGGTACTAAACAACCTGTGTGTATGTTGCTAGAGATGAAACCTAGGCCCTCAACACTCACCAGGCAAGGGCTCTACCACAGAGCCACACCCAGCTCCAGGCCTATCAATAAGGCAATGATAATGAAAAATACATGAGACTCTTCCTCATAACTGTGGTATTTACTATCTAGAACAAGCTGCGCATTTACAATCGACCCAGAACCTGTCAGAGATGCTGCCAAGGAGAGGATAACAGTGGCCACATTACAAAAGATAATGGGGGTATTGTGTCACTAAAGGCTTTAATATAGCTGCTCTCACAGGCATCAGGCTTTCTTCAAAAAATACAAGGCTGTGCATGATGTGGGCTCTTCCGTTTTAAGAAAGAAAGAAAGACTTCAGAGAGTCTTCTTACTTAGGTCAAAATCAAAGCAGGAAACAGATGGAGACCAATTCTGGCTTTTAAAATAACTGAAATGATTATTATTAGAGTTTCTAAAGATATAATTCTTCATAACTCCTATTAGCTTGATACATACTATCTTGTGTGTTTTCATGTGATTATCAACTAACACATATACACAGATCACAACGTACTCCAAGATTGACATGAACAGAGGGTTTATGAGAAAGCTGAGATGGATAGAGAAGGGGAATGATACCACCTTTCTTACAAAGGCCAGGAACAGAAATACTATTTAACAGACAAAGCTTCAAGTGGGGGAGGCCAGAACAGAATAAAGGTCAGATTCTCTGGGTGTTTAGAGAAAAAAGGAGTGAGTGGCTGAGACTGCCTTCAGTGTCTACATCAGCCATGTCCACAGCGGTGAAGTAGAAACAGGAAGATGACCTATGAACACTGCCCCCAGGGACCAGGAAGTCAGTCCCTGAGTCTGGTCATGACCTAGCAGTAAGAGGAGGATAGACAAAGGAGAGCTTCAGATCTTCCTGATCAGTGATCTGTAATCCATAAAGTACAACACCAAGTACTATACTACTCACTGAACACATGGGTATCAGCACTCTAGTAGTCAACGGTAATTTTGGTTAACATTTTAAAATATTTTTATTTTTATTTATTTATTTGACACAGAGAGAGATTCAGAGAAAGAAAGAGAGAGAGTCAAAGAGAATATAGGCACGTCAAGGCCTCTTGCCACTGTAAACCAACTCCAGATGCATGTGCCACTTTGTGCATCAATTGAATCTGGGCCATCAGCCTTTTTAAGCAAGTGCTTTTAACTGCTGAGCCATCTTCTCCAGCCCTGACATTTTTAATCTGAAACTTTCTAGAGTTACACATATAATATCTCTTGTAGTCCGTCCTATGTAATCAGTTGGTGGTGGTGGAGCTGGTTGGGAGCCTTTCACCTGCATACCCATACTGACACCTACTACCTCAGGTAAGCTGTAGGTTTGCCCCGTTGCAGTCTAGCATTCCCTTCTGAGTTACTAGGAGATGAACATTCTCCTCCAGATAGGATTTTAATTTTAAAATTTTCTCAAATTAGCATTCTCATTTCTCTTTACTGAGTGAGTTGATTCTTATATATAATGACCTTTCAGGGATAGCAAGTTCTAGCTTACATGAAAGTACAAGGGACTGTGTTACATAGCAAGTGATCATTAGCTACATTTAAGTCCTTGAGCGATTTTTAAACTGAGTTCCAAAGTCTCCCCTTCGGTTCTTGGGAGATGCTGAGGTACTACAGTGTTGCTTTCTGTCACTGATAATCAGCAGGTGATACTTGCCAAACCCTCTGTAGGGGATACTTCATGCTTCTGCACTGGCATATGAAGCCTTTTGTTGCCTGCCAGGCTACCCTGAGGCGACACTTGCATCCCATCTTGATCCCTGCTGCGCTCAGGCCATCTGGAGGCTCTGGGTGTTCACTCTTGTCGACTGCCCCGGGTATGCCCTCAGGTGTCTTTGTACTGTAATATTTGGCACTGAAAATCAGGCTACTCCAATCTACAGCATATTGTTAAAGCCATAGTATAAAGGTAATCCTTAAATTAGATTACCATAATAGAAATTTCACAGCCTTCCTGGGTTTGTTCAATAGATGTTGACATATTATTTAGGAAACACAGACATCAAAGTGTCTAAAAATACCTCTTATGTTAGAACATACTCAAAGTCAAGGTTCTTGCTGTTTGCATGGTGCATTCCTATAGTTCTCCCTAGATGTGCACACTAGTCATGAGACAGTCAGTCTGATAATGCTGAAGTTTCTTCCTGTGGTAATGTGGACAGCAGCTGAACCCCAACTTTCAAGGTGTTACAAGGATCACAGATGTTGCAGGTAAACTCCTAACACAGACCACACACATGTAGATAAGCACAGAGCAAGCACCCAGCAGCAAAAACAGTTTCTAAGTAAGTACCGACTTACTCATCAAATGGCTCAAGAGTATGTTTAAAAACTAACAGGAGGAGTCCTCTAGTCACTAACTAGCTTAGCCTCAACTAATCTTATGTTCTGAAAAAGGATTTTCCCAGAGCTGAATGAAGTAAGTCCAAGAACATATGAGTAAAAAATATTTCCTCCTTTCTACAAAGAAATTAACATTTATATTTTTGTATCTTAAAAAAATGGAACTAGAAAATAGTGACCAAGCAAACATAAGGCAATATGCTGTAAAAAAAATGACAATCCCTTTACCTTTGTGAGGAATAATAGGGAATATAAGGACCCTGGGGAGCAGGCAGCATGGTGTGACAGGACTGGCATACTGAACAGAACATCTGTCCTGCCTGTCTTTTGCCAGATGTGCAATACTGGGCAGGCTACTTAAATCTCAAGTATTGTTAGTATGTTGGCTGTGGGAATATCATGAAGTGTGTGTGTGTGAAAGGCAGATATACATACATGCACACAGCATTACCAGTTAGAAGTGGTTATAACCCACATGGCCACTGTTTCTACTCTGAGAGAGAATATAATATACCTCTTCCTGACTCAGTAGCTGGTTTGCCACAGGATAGCCCTTACCTAGGGTCACAGGGTCTACTTTTCCTCGAGCTTAACAAAGACTTGCTCTGAAGTCTTCATCGATCTTGTTTAATGTTTCAATGTGGGTCCAGTTTCTTTGAGATTCTGTCAACATTAAGTGTTAGCTGGCATGAAGCCCAATGCACGAAAATAACTAAAGGTAACTAGAAATATTGCACTGAAGACTTCAAAGCAGATTTCTCTTTCTCAGAAACAATCAGACAAGCCCACTGCTAGTGGCCTCTTCCCTCTGGGTTCCAAACTCTGGCCACCAGTGGGAGTTTTGTCAGGGGGACTGGGCATGAGTCCAGGGGAAACTCTGCTTGGGAGTCTGAGAGGTTTCAACTTGAGTTCCTTCTATTGCTCACACCTTCCTATCTGGGAGCAGAGAGCTTTCTTTCTCCTACTGTGATATATTAATTCATGCACTCAAATATCAAGTGGCTAAAATAAGGATGATTCTAATGTGTTTCTTTTAAGATTTCCTCTCAACATAAAAGCAGATAAAAGTGCATGTTCTGGCTTACAGGTACCTCTCTCCACCTTTCATTGAAAACTGTGAACTTAGGCTGAAGCTATGGTTCAGCAATTAAGGAGCTTGTCTGCAACCTGGGTTTGATTCCCTAGTACCCACATGAAGCCAGATGCACAAAATGGCACATGCAGCATCTGGAATTTGTTTGTAGTGGCTGAAGCACCTGGCATATCCATTCTGTCTCTCTTTCTGTCTGTTAAAAAAATGGGCACTTCAAGAAAGGCACTTTGAAAACCACTGGAAACTGGAAGAGGGCTGACATTCCCTTCAGCCCAAGTATTCACTAATTGTGGCAGCTATGCTTTTGTTTCCAGGGAAATTCATTTATTATAGATTAAACACTAGTCTCTCTCTTTTACATGATGACTGCCTGTGTATAAATCAGATGAGTTATTTTGCTTTAGTAAATAAAGTTAGAGGTATTTCAGGTAGGGAGAGGTGAATGTATACCTTAACCCAAACTTTTCTATTATCTGAGTGGCAAACACTCAGTAATGGGGGACTGTACAAATCAACCAACCTGTGGCTGGTAGAAAATGAAGCTATTTGTATTTTGTCACTATAGGCTTAAAAAGCCAAGAGCATCAGATGTTCATGAGTGTGACTACAGTACTCAGAGAATCTCTGATAGTAGCCGAAGTCTTCATCCTATAATCTGTCGATTCAACCCTAGATCATTGATCATTAAGTAAACGTATTCAACAAACTCTGGAAGTCAAAAAAGACCTCAGCGATGATTTAGCTCTGAGGCCTACTGTAGTGAAGATGAAAAGCATCCCCACAGCACATGCTTATCACTAGGGAACATGACGCATAGGCACTCTGTATGATCACACAGACATTACCATTCTAGCCTGCTCAGTTCCAGCATCCACAGTGACAGCATAGGAGGTGGCATCCTAACAGAGTCACACGGGATGCAAAGTCCAAAGAGTCCTCATGGGTAAAGCAAAAGGTATCACTTCCTCAGCCACAGGTATTGAAAACCTAGGAAATTTTCCTATTCCCATGGGCTGTGAGTCATATATATATACCAGGGAGAGCTGGCTTACTTCTGAATGCCAAGAACTGGGCTGCTCTTCTGCTCTTCTTCCAAATATTTGTTTCTATACTTAAATGTATTTTTATATAAATATATATTATTTACACTACTCAAACAATTGCCTTTCTTATTAGTGATGAAATATATGCAGATAGGGGTGAGGAAAGAACCAATCAAGATAAAGTAGATGATGGTAAGCTGAGTAGTAACATTATTTCCTGTACATTCAACATGAACAAGGGCAAATAACCAGCAAATAGAGTTAAATTAACATTGAAAACCACCTTAAGACTGCCAAGCATGAAAATGAAAAATTTAATATTCATATATGATAATGATACTTGTTTAGAGATATACACTCTAATACCATGAATATAAAATAATGCCCTTAATTATTGAGCATCTATAGCCCCAAATCTCTGCTAAACACTATGAGAAAAATTGTGTTAGATCCTCAGAAAATAATACTGCAAAGTCATTATTCTATTTCCTGTATAAGGCATGTAGTGGTGTATAGCAAAACAGAACTGAACTCACACATGTTTAGTGCCAAAGCCCACTCTTCCCATGACAGTATTCTGTCAGCTGGAAAGAATAAAAATGTTATAGGGAAAGTCTCACTTGCTTATTATATACCCGTTTTTTTTTTGTAGCTAATTCTTAAATATCTTAAACTTTTGTGTTTAAGTCTTATAATCCCAATAAAACACACTTTCACTCTGTTGATTGTTCAAATGAAGAGAATTCATTTCAATTCTGTGAGCTATAGATAAAATTGATCAACAGCTGGAAACTAACATTGTTAAACCAACTCTGCCTACTGTGACCCTCCCAAGATCACAATGTCACCAGTGGTCACTTGGGCATGGGAGGCTTGCCTTAATATAGTAGGAGCAAAAACCCTCAGTCAGCCAATTTGGTTAAGAAAGCTGAAAAATATTTAAGCCAGAAGATGTGTCTGCCTTATGATTTCAAGTCAAACGGTATCCTTAGTATCCAACATCTGAAGCCTAGACTTCAATAGAAGTGACTATGGGTAACTTTCTAACTGAAGTTTGAAACATTCTGTTTGTGACTGTTATGAATCCAAATACCAAGCAAGCCTTGATCACAGCCGTGTGTTCAAATTCGTTCTCATCTGTCCTGTGTGGTAGCAGGAGCTACCCCAACCCTGCCCCAGCTCATTCCACACTTATCCCTCATAGGCATACTTCTGTGATCTGAGGTCATAGGATAAATCTTGGATTTCCCCCTCCCACACCCTGCCCTGTTCTTATAACCACCGGCACCACCCACTGCCAGCCTCCTCCTTCCAGGAGAGGATGAAGAGAGGACACACCACAATGCCCAACCTGACCCAGGCTTGTGAAGCTATCCCATCCAACGGAGGTTAGGAGACCTTTCTCAGGTCCCAAGTGAAGGTTCATAACATGTCTGGCAAACATCTCATACACGAACTCACTTGATTTTCCTTCCCCTATAACATGAGCTCTGTAAACAGCTCAATGTTATCGATAAATATACCAAGGGCAAGAAAGGTTAAAATAAGTTGCCCAAGGTGAAGGTCAAGACTTGGATTTGAAAGCGTATCTTCTTTCCTCATTTTACTTCTTTAAATTACACAGTATGACATAGATCATCCCCCCTTGTATGTCTATCTCTCAATTAAAATCTTCTACCAAATTTTCCCTACTAAGGATCTAAACTATTATTAGGAATGATATATGAATATTTTATTATAAAATGGAACAAATACCCAGGGGCCATCTGCTCGACCACAGAATACATTCCATGCTCTCGAAGGGAGTTTAAACCTTCTGTGCCAGGAGGACAGAGATGTTAAGAATGTGCATGCTGTGCTGGGTACCAGCAGTCTACTGTAAGAAGACATTTTAAATAAAGAAATTTAGAATGTACATACTAGAATTTAAAGCTGTTGCAATAGTTTACTAGAGGCATTTTAGTGGATGGCACGTTTGTTTTCAAGAGACAGCTCGACACAATGATCTTGAGAGTACTGTTTAGGATAGAGGAAAATTGGGGCCAGTCTGAGTGTACATCACAAGGAGAATGGTAGATAACCACAGCTCAAGCAGACATTAGGATGCAAGAGATAAAATTAACAGACCATGGGTACATATGGTAAGATAGATACATCTTAAAACATACTGTCAAAAATACATGTATGTATACTATATGTATATAACTAAAGCATAAAATGTTATTAAAATGTCTAAAATAAATACAATAGCTGTGTGGCATGGGGCCATTTATATAAATTAAAAATATATATACAGAGAGCACTACTATGGTTTTTCAGTGCATCTACAATCAGTGACATATACACATTACTACTCAGAGCACTCAGAGAGAAGAAAAGAATGAGCATGGCAGAAAAAGAAAACTAGAGACCTAAAATCCACAGCTGCATACAGAAGGCAGGAACTGAGGACTGTGAAACCCAACCCTTCTAACAGGGAAGGTTAATGAATGAGAAAGGAAGGTGGGTGGTGAGGAGGGAAGATGATAGAGATGTACAGATAGGAAGACAGAGGAAGGATGTAAGTCAGGAATCCAGCTGAGATTTGACCCCACATGTTCATTTTTCTTGTCCAGCTGTATTTTTATTTAACAGTGGCATAATGCAATGTTTCAGAAACTCCTTTAACAGGGTGCCAGTGAACCAACAGCCCCACCCCAACCCCCTTGAAGCGCTGATTAGAAGCCCAGGCTGTAGCTTGAATTCTGACATGCACTAAAAACGGCTCTTTTGGCAATGGAACAGAAGCTCTGGATTTCGTCCTACAATAACTGCTCCACTTTCTTTTCATAAGTATATAAACTGGCAGAATCGAAGCAATACAGGGACAAAGGAAATGAAGAGTTGTGAGCCAGGGACTGGATGGAACTGACTACTTGGGGCTTTTCCTCCCCTCCCCCCAGGACTCCAAGGGATAGCGATGATTGCTAATCTCCTTCTCTTGGATCCCCTGCTCTGCTAGAAGAGTCCCTCTGTCCCTTCACCTCAGGCCAGCTGGGAAGGCACAGTGGTGGCTGGAGGAAAAAGCTTTCAGGAGCCAGGGCTGGTGAACGAACTCCTAAACAAACTCTCCACTGACACATCACTAAAAATAAGTATGCTTACATGCATAACACATTTCTGGAACAGTAAACCTAACTCTCTCCTTTATCCCCTCTAGAGACTTACGTGTCATTTCCATTCAACTTTGTATAAAATAAACCCTAGTGCAGCAACTCTGTGCTAGGGGCGGGAACTTTGGACGTGATACCTGCACATCTGCCAAGAAGTAAGAGAATTGCAGAGCAGTGCATATCAGCAGCTCACCCAGATCCCGGTCAGACGCTGATAAGGCTCACTTGGGCATTGCCTTATTTAGTCAGACTTCTGTGCCCCAACACCGGAGCACGGTGACAACTGCGCATGCTAGAACAAGTCTTTCTCCTTTCAGTCATCTGCTGACACACCAGCTAGAGAAAGCATCACCACTGTCGAAACAAACTATTGCCTTTCTGAGGAGCAACTTTCCTACAGAGACGATAATTACATTACAAAAACAAACAAACAAACAAAAAAAGATCCTGAATACATTTCTGGGCAAGAGAATTCTCTCAGCAAGAAATACAAATTAAGTTCTAATCAAGGTGCTCCCCAACACTGAACAAATTAGAATTTTGTGTATTAGTACCCTACTGCTCAGATTAACTTCACATTTTCCCCCATAAACAAGTATAATTACAATTTCTAACTATATGCTTTAAAAATACATCATAAAGGGCTTCAGAATAGAAATCAGTGGTGATCTAGATGTGATTATGCTATTAATAGCACCAAAACATGACTCACACATGAATATATCAGCCAATTTCACATTTCAGTCACTTTTTAGAAGTCTGGCATGTGAGCCAGTTCGTTTTTTCAGTGCTGGGGATGGAACTCGGGACCTTCTACATACTAGTCACATACACCACCACAGAGATATATCCTCAGCCCTTAGTAAGCCCGTTTTAATTCTTATCGAATTGGGTGGCTCTTATGCACTTACATGGGGTGAATTAAAATATATGCAGTTAATAAAATATCACAATGCTACAGAAAACATTCCGAGCTACTATCATTTATCCGTAAATCTAAAATCTAAAAAGCTTTTAAACAATCAAAAATTTCTCATCTGTTTAGTGTCAGTAACACCTGAATATAACTTACATAAAGGTATTTATGATTCTTTATTCTACTTACTGTGAATATTCAGTTTCCCTGTAGAATTAATGTGTTTGATTACTTGGTGTGACTTGGATCCATAGGGATATCATGAAATTCATAGTATATGTACCACATTGCTCTTCTAAGTCAGTAAGTTCTGAATCTAAAACATACCTGAGCCTGAAAGATTTCATCTCTGATTTTGATACAGGGCCTCACTTAGCTGAGTGCCAGGATGGCAGGTGTGTGCCACCCAAAAGCTTTGTCTTGGATAGCAACTGTAGGTTTATAGTATGTTACCATCTAAATTAAAGGGGATAAAATGTGTATGTCTCATATAATAATTATGAGGCTACTAATAACTTCTGCTGCCTTTAGATAGAGATCTGCTCAGCTAGAGGGAGATTTATATGTGATCTATCCCATCTTATAACTTTAAGATTCTGAATCATAGATATGACTCACCTTCAAAAAATTAAAGAAAATTAATAATATCATAGGTTATATACATATGGCAAGACCCTGAACTAGTCGGAATGCATACTGTCCATGAGCTACAGTCGGCAATGCTGCACTTCCACAGCTGAGCACCTCTGGCCAGCCCTTCCAGGTCATCATAAATGCCAGTTTCTCTTCACTCATATTAAGCACACCCAGGTGTTTCCAAGGCCACCCTCCCTCCCTTTAAACACTGTTACAGCTCATTTCTTACATGAAGCTTCCATGTTAACCCACCTGTTGTATTCTAGATATGTCTATAACTCTGTAACACATAAAACTCCCAGGTACATGCCTATTTATTTGTCCTATCTTCTCCATTATTACATGGAAGCAGGGATAAAGTATTTTCCCCTTGGGGATTTTCACTTCACACAGTTTTTCTTATTTGATAGTTTATTATACTGTGCATATATTTGGTCTTTTTAATTAGCCTTTGGGGGTGTGCCCAAATGGTAACTGATAAATATTTGCTAAACTGAATCAAGCTTATAAAACACAATCATTCCCCATAAAGACTTTACAATGAAAATAAAATGGGAAAAAAAAGCCAATCAACTAGGTTTATGAAGACTCAATGCCCACCTGTACAACAACTGTAATGTACAAGATAGAGCCCTGGGCTGACTGGGAGCTGCTTTGCATTTCCAAGTCCTAAGCGCTGATACATGTATGTAGTGACAGAAAATCCAGTTACTTCCTGGTGCTCTGTCTGCATGAAAGAACCTGGTTAAGTATTACTGTGAGTTAAAAATTGCCCTGCAATATTAAAGAGAAGCAATCATCTACTGATTGTTATCAAGAATCCTGATGAACCTAAACTTAGAGTCAAAAATCTTTAAAAAGCCAAGGGCTAGTGTATTTAGAAACAACCCAGGGTTGGAGAGATGGTTCAGCAGTTAAGTCACTTGCCTCCAGTGTCTAAGGCCCCGGGTTCAATTCTCCAGTACCCACATAAGCCAGACCCACAAGGTGGTGGCCCTGGTGTGTTCTCTCTCTCTCTCTCTCTCTCTCTATCTCTATCTCTCTCTGTATCTCTGTATCTCTCTGCTTGAAAATGAATAAAATATTTTTTAAAAAAAGAAACAACCCAAATCCTTATCTTCCTTAGAGTCCCTGCATACACTGCAAAATGATTTCTGGAAAGGTCACTAGGTATTCACCTGCAACTTAACAGTTAATAATTTTATTATAATGGCATGCATATGCAATTAAATAACCAGTGCATTTTTTGCTTTAGTATAAAGATATGCAACAACAAATTATTGAGCTATTTTTTAAGGCAGAAATCAGAGACTTTTGAAGAAGAGTAAAATTCTTTCCAACAAAGTAAAATTTCTCTTTGACTATTTATTCAAGTACATTGTTTGGTATTGGCAAAAAACACATTGTATTCCAAACAATCCTCAACAAAGTATATTTTCTCTTGTGAACTAATCCTATTGAAGAAGCACAATTGAAAACCATGCCTATGTAAATACAAACTAAATCCAACACAAGCCTGTAGTTTTCAACAGAAATATGTACTTGTCTTAGGTGATAATCGTGTTTTAAGTCAGAAAAATCTTAGTAACAATTTAAAATTTTTAATTAAAAAAAATTTACAGGTAAGAAAACTAAGTTCAGGAAAGTCACAGATTACTGGATGTGTTTTATTGGTGAAGTGAATAGTTACTGAAAAAAATGGCAGGGCTTATAGAAACAAGTTTAGTATCACTTAATAAATACAGTACCAATGTTTGAGAGAAATGTCTCCAAAAAGGGAAGATGGAGGGCCCTGGAGCAGGCAGCCCTGGGAGGGCTTTAGCAGGTCAGGTTTCACCTTTCCAAGGTGGAAACCTTGGGTCTTTAAGCCTCTCCCTACCTCTGCCACAGAATTCTACCACTTACTTGTTTGTGTTGAGGACTGCCTTTGAAAACTCACCTCTTGTGGGACCTTGCTGAGAGGCACAGAGGACACAGGGTTAAAGGGAAGTTGAGACTGGCCTGGAACCCCAATAATCTCATCCTGAGACTGGCAGGAGTTTGGCCGTCTCCTTTCCTCCCCAATCTCGAGCCACCTGGCGGGCCCCAGCAAACCCTGATAAGCCCAGGAACTTCAAGGCCTGAGTTTACTGGAGTTCACATAATTTAGCTATAAGGTAGTAACAAGCCTGGGCAATGAGAAAGTTTGAAGGTCACAGCTCCTCCACAGCCACCACCATCTGTTACACGCCTGAAGTCACATAATTCCCACCACCTGGGACTGAGAAAGTCCCCCCAACTTATCTATGCAAACCAGACATAGACAGGTTACTGGCCCCTGCCAATCCCTTCATGAGACATCCACAGGCCACCCTCCACCCGCCAATCCCCTTGCCGCTTATACCCCTGCCTCTCCTTTCCTCCTAAATAAAAACACCCTCCCCAACCTAATAAATGAGCTGTTCACTGCAACTGTCTCCCGGGTGGCTATGCCCGTCGGCTCACTGCTGTCCCAAAGACTGTTCACCCAGCTTTGTGGATAAACTGGGGTGTTAGTATACCTCCTAACTAATCCACAGAACACAACCTCTTTTGTTTGTGTTTACACATTTGTGTGTGTGTACATATATGGAGGTCAGAGTTTGACATCAGGTGCTTTCCTTGATTGCTGAGGTAGAGTCTCTCACTAGAACCCAGAGCTCCCTGGTTCTGCTAGTCTAGCTAGCCAGCTTACCCTAGGGATATCCTCTCTCTCTTGTCTCCTGGGTGCTTTACCCATTTAGCATTTAAGTGGGTGCCATGGTTCTGAACTCAGGTCCTCATACTTGGATAGCATGTGCTTTATCCACTGAGCCACCTCCCCAGCTCCTGATAACCCATTTCTTGAAACACATGCATAAGCTGGCTCTTAACACCTATTAAATAAACCCAATAAATGAATGACTTTAGGATAAAAATAGACACAGTACAACCAGACATTTGGCTAGAGAACAGTGGGCTAGAAGGGGACAAAGGAAAAATTCAGGAGGGGAGACAGGGGAGGCAGATGTGGGTGGAGAGCAGGGAAAAGAGGAGCATGAAGGCATAGGTGAATAGCTGAAGAGCTTTTTGTGTGACAAAGTGAGGTAAAAATAAAGCTATGCCCTTGGACAATCTCTGAAGACATGTGTGCCATCCTTGGCAAATACTAAATAAGTAGAAGCCATGAAACCAGCAATTTATATGATCTTAAATGACAGTCTTAGGTGATGGAAATAATCTTTGGTTCAAATATTTCAGAAAATAATCTAATTTTTTTTTTTTGAGTAAGGTCTTGCCCTAGCCCAGGCTGACCTAGAATTCATTATGTAGTCTCAGGCTGACCCCGAACTCACAGCAATCCTACCTCTGCCTCCCAAGAGTTGGGATAAAAGGCATGTGCTACTACGTCTGAATGAAGAGCTATACATACCTAACAGTTGATTGCTGGGAAAACAGACTCACCCATCCCATCTATAAACTGGAAACTGACACATACCAGTCAATTAGTCCAAAGAAACACCATACCAAAACTGATTTAAAAAAAAAAAACAAAACAAAACACCTATGAACCTGTACTGAAGGGACTATTTTCTATAGAAACCTTCTTGAGAAAATGGTGCAATCTTTCAGCTATGTCTGATTTTCATTTCTTTGGGGAATTAAAAAGAAATGACATTGGTGTTTTAAGTTAACTGCAGTCATGGCAGTAGACTGTCTCCATCATAAACACACCATGAGCTGCCTGGCAAGAATGACAGGTGGGTCTATCCACTTAATAATGGTAAGTTTTGATGCCAAAAACTAGAGTATTGAGTTGAAGAATATGCAGTAATCACAATCCTCACATGGTACTGTGACAGTTAACTTGTACTTTCAGGCAAGTTCCACAGATTCCATGCCTGATCTCCTCCCCTTGAGTGGGAGGTGTCTCTAACTAGAGTTAAAACCTAATCCTGAAACTGACTGGTCAGATATAGACCAACCAGACATTTCTCTGACCTACCTGGCCCAGGTCAGATAAGTCACAGTGAATCCTTATCATGCCTTGTACTCTTCTCCTAAATCACAGAGATGCATAACTTCCCATAGCTGGGATGATCGCAGAGGAGAATGAGATCAGCATAGCTAACCACTACAGTAGACTTAAACTCACCCACCAATGCTCAGGGAATTTGTGGAAGAAGGGGAGGAAAGATTATAAAAGCCAAGGTGGCAGGGACTGGGGGATACCCAAAGGCATTGTCTCCCACCCAATGACTGATGGCTGTTCATACAACTCATAGCCCTCAATCCCATGGTACATAGCTGCAATCCCACCAAGGAGGGCTCAGTGGAATGGGGGCAAGGAGAAAAATGGTGGTGCCAACATATGACTTTATGCAAAGTTTCTATTTAATAAGTAATAATAAAGTGTGTGTTGATAAAGAGGAGTTGTCTCAGTCTTCAATGAACTGACATAAAACACTGCTGACTTCTCTCTCTTTTTTTTGGTGTGTGGTGTGTGTGTGTGTGTGTGTGTGTGGTCCAATGGTCAATACAGGGCTTCTTCTTATGTTACACTCCACCTTCTTCCTTTTTTTTTTTTATAAGGTTTCTCACTGAACCTGGAGCTCACTGATTTGGCAAGACCAGCTATGAAGTCCTAGGGATCCACCTGTCTCTGCCTCTGCAGTGTTGAGATTACAGGTGCCACTATGCCTGGCATCTTTATGTGGGTTCTGGAGCTCGAAATTTAGGTCCTCATGCTTGTGTGGTAAGCACTTTGCCCTCTGACCCGTCTCTCCAGACCTCAATTTTTTTATGTTTGTGTATACATGTGTGTATACATGGACACACCTGCAGTGGAGGCCAAAGGACAGCTTTGGTGTCATTCCTCAGGTGCTGTACACCTTTATTTGACACAGGGTCTGTCACTGGTTGAGAGTTCACCAAATAGGCTAGACTCTCTGGCCAGTAAGCCCCTGGAATCCTCTTTTCGCTGCCTCCATAGAACTGCAATTACAAGTATATGACACCATGGGTTCTGGGGATTAAACTCAGATCTTCATGATTATAAGGCAAAGCACTTTACTGACTGAGCTATCTTCACAGCCTCTACCTACCAATTTTTAAATTAATTTTTCTGGTTACTTTGCAGATTGCAAACTTACCCAACTATATATAGAGGAACTGATTTTGGTTATTTTTCTGAAGCCTAAACAGACACATTAAGAAAAGGATAAAATGAAGATGTGTTAGGAAACTTAAGATAGGCATTTCAGTGTTTACTGACTCACACTTTGAAGTCTGGCTATTTCTTTTGAACAGGTTAGGTTGACTGATACCACATGAAGCAGGAGCACAGATATGCAGATAAGTGGGTGGGCAATTGTGTTGAGAAGGAAAGCCCAGCTGAATCCTGTTGAACCATGAAAGAACCAGGACAAAGACACAGGTATGTTCAGCTCAAAGCTGTTTAAACATCCACAGCAGATAGCTGGGAGTGGTGAGTCAGGCAGGCCTGAGTTTTAAAAAGAAA
Source organism: Zapus hudsonius (assembly GCA_004024765.1). Lineage (NCBI taxonomy): Eukaryota > Metazoa > Chordata > Mammalia > Rodentia > Dipodidae > Zapus > Zapus hudsonius. Next base: position 67,745 of record PVHP010000745.1, read on the forward strand.
CTCTTTCTCTAGTTTACACACACCCTGGAGCAGCCTTCAGGAACTTCAAACAGAGGTGTGGTCACCTGGCTGGGGATTTTTGTTCATATTTGCATGGAATGAATTAGGAGAAAATCATTTTCCCTGGACCAGCATTTGGGTGTGAATCTCTATAGCTATCTTTTTGAAAGAACTATGAGTGCCCAGGAAGTGTCAGCAGCCTCCCAACAGAACATGCATCCTATGGGAATGTCACAGAAGCCTTGGATAATGTCACAGAGGAATTATATTCCTAGATATGCCCAGTGTTTCAGCAGAACTACACCAAAAATCTTTTGCTGTGCCCCACGATCAGACTAAGAGCTTCAAGGGAATTAATGCTTTCCAAATACTTCGTACATACCAGCCAACAACTCTGCCAGGATCTATGAACTATAACCCCACGGTACAGATGATGGAAATAGGCTGGGATTATTCAACTGCTTGAGGCCACTCTGCAGAAAAGCAATAGAGGAGCAGTCCCTGAAGTTGCTCTTCCTCCCGAGTCTCCTGTTCACCAATACTGCACTTTGTACCTAAGCCTCTCTGAGCACAATGTAGTGCTTTACATTGAAGACTAATCCCTTCTTTCTTATCCCTGCTTAGTGCTAAAATGAAGCAGTTCACGCTCACCAATTCCCCAGTTTAGGCAACAGTAACTGAACTAGAGCTGCCTGGCCATCTCTCCTCCCAGGACCACAATGACTGAAAAGAGGGTAGGCACATTATCAGAAGTAAAACTATGATGGAACAGTACCAGCATATACCACCACATGTGAGAAACGTGCCACAAACAGGACATTTGAAGACCTTGGGAACAATCAGACCACTTCCTACTGCACCCCTAAACAGGTGGGAGACCCCTTGCAACTGTGGTTTACCTCACACTTGGCTTCTAGATTCTAGGCTCCCCCCTGTGCCCTGGGGGAGCTCTAGTGGTGACCACTGTGCAAATGGAAGTCTTTGAAGGTGGGGGTTGGCACAGCCAATGGATCCCACAGAAACTAAACAAAGGCAGTATAATTAAGCTAGCAGGGGAATCCCAAGAATGAGCTCCCAAGCCCAGTGCCTGGGACTTCTCTGTAAACTGACTGTTCCCGCCCTGTAAATTCTCCAGCTCTTGCATACTCTGTTTCTCTCACACTGCTAAGTGAATGAAGGAACGCCACAAACCTACCAAATTCTCCTAGTCTCAGGTCCTGGGGAGTCATATTTGTCTAGGAAGACAGAGAGCAGATAAGGACAAGCTGGCCACAGAGACACAAAGGGGGCCAAGCAGGCCTGAATGGCTCTACCCTGATTCCTGCATGGCAAAGCCAAAATGAACACCAAGTGATTCTACACCTGTGTCTAGAAACATGCATGTGGAGTCTTCAGTAAGGGAACAAAGAACATTGGCAACGAATCAAGAAGGTACTGAGCAAGAAGCCTCCTCCCTGCTGGTTGGCTGCCACAGGGCTGGAAAGCACTGTGCAGGCTGCTGGGGGAGAAAACTTGTTAACGGTCTTAACCTGTGAAGTATGCAATCAGCCAGCCAGGCAAGACAAGCCCACCAGTTCAATAATGGCATGACTGTGATGGGGGTGACCAACTGTTCTCATATTGGATTTGAAGCCTGCTTCAGGGGAGAGAATTCATTCCCAGTATTAAAAACTTAATCAAAAACCTATGGCATAGAAGATCTTTGGCACTATCAGGGAAGCTACTACTCTTTGGCTAAAATGGATGTTTCATCCATGAAATTGCCCTATAAATATGTGTTTGTTTATACAGTAGTGCTGCTCTTACTTTTGATCATAGAAACTCCTTTTTACTGAGAAGTGACAAATTAAATGCCCTGAATTAAGTAAGACATCTGGGTTGGGGAGATTTCTCAGTGGTTAAGGTATGCCTACAGAGCCTGACAGCCCAGGTTCAATTCCCTAGTATCCACGTAGAGCCAGATGAGCAATGTGGCACATGCACGGAGTCTGCAGCAGATGGAGGTCCTGGGACTCTCTTGTCTCTTTGCTTGCAAATAAATAAATAAAAATATTTTAAAAAATGAGACATCTGTTACACCTGCCAAGGCTTGGGGAACATTGCAGAAAAGATGCAGAAAGAACCTAAGGGCCAGAGGATGGGGAGGAGTGCTTTAGAATGTGGTATTCCGGACACGTGTCCGCCACTGCATTCATGACTTCACAGCAGCTGAATGGGCACAATATTGGGCCCATTAACATGTCATCATGAAAGATGAAGGAAGGCAAAAATACTCAAAATAGAGGGACTAGAGGAAGGGGTTCAATGGAAAGGACATGAGAAAGTGGGGGCAAGATAAAATGATGGGAGGAGACTCTGATCAACATTTTTTTTTTTTGTGTGTGTGTGTGTGTGTGTGTGTGTGTGTGTGTGTGTGTGTGTGTGTGTGTAATTTTTTCAGTAAGCCAAGCATGGTAGCTTATGCACTTTGGAGGTTTATGAAGTTTGGAGATTGAAGGATTGCATGAGTTCAAGGCCAGCTTTGGACTACAGAGTGAGTTCAGGTCAGCCTGGACTAGAGGAACACACTACCTCAAACAAACAAACAAACAAAAAAAAGCTTCAATAAAACATTTAGAAGTTTTCTGCCTCAACTCTTCTCCCAAGAGTTCTTTTTCCTTGGAGTAAATATCTCTGGTGATGCTCTCACATGCTGCCTGACCTCCATGCCTCTTATTTCATTTCATGTTGCATTGATAGCTGTATATATCTCTGTCGCCTGGTTCTTTCCTGAAGACTAGGGACTGTGCCCCTTTGTGCATCTGGCTTTACTTGGGTATTGTAGAATTGAACCAGGCCAGAAGGCTTTGCAAGCAATGACCTTTAATGACTAAGCCATCTCCCCAGCCTAGAGTGTGTGTTCTTAACCAGGAACTCTACATACTAGAATTCCATGAGTGTGAATGACAATAGTATTTTTAATTTTTGCTGGGATAAAGCAAACAAATCTCTTACTCCTCCTCCAGATATTTGCCCATGTGGGCCCCTCTGCTTGAAAAGTTCTTCCTCCTTTCCAATTCTATAAATGCCTTGTTTCATCAAAACCCTATTCAAGATAGTCCCCTGGGGGAAAAAATGCTCTTTCAGCTCATGAGGGATCCTCTGCTGGGCTCCTTGGATACCTTGCCTTTTGTTCCACCTTAGCTCTCGTCACATCACACACCTGCTAGCTTTCTTCTCAATCTTCTGACTTCCTTTTCATGACACTCAGCATGGACATGGTTTACTAAGCACCAATTAAGTGCTGCTCACTATTATAGGCAATTCACATCTATCTGCTACCCCAACCTCTCCCAGGCTTGATGCCAAACTTTCCCATTACTTTAGATAAGAAACCCAATGTTTAAGAGGACTCACACTACACAAGACTTCTCCCTTTATCTCAGTCCTGTAAGGCCCCAGTGTCATTCTGGCACCTTGTCCCCAAACAGAGCAGAGCCAGTACTCTGGGGAAGTGCAGGATATTCTCCTGGTGGGCTTCACCCTTCTTGTTCCTGAGCTCTGATCCGAGACCTGTAGTCCCCAGGTCATGGTCAACTGGAGCTCTACAGACACAACTCCTCCATCTGCCCATCTCATGTCACTTGGCAGTCACGTGTAGATCCTAGTTGAGCCAGAGGAAGTCAGGGTCACTAACCATGAAGGACTTGGTGATGAATAATGCTCTTCCCCTGAACTGAACACCTTTTATCCAGCAACTTCAGTGAGGAGGTTTAAAAATGTATGTTATATAATGTAGTGTGATGGCTGTACTGATGGATGAACTGTCAGAATCCTGATTAAATCTTAGCCTTGGACTGAATATTCTAATCTTTTAAGGAAGAACACTGACTCAAAGAACATAAATCCATCAAAACCAAGGAAAGAACTTCCAGGTCTTGCCATCCATGCTGGGTTCCATGCACAGCACAAAAAATTAAATCATTTAGTTATATACTATGTAGGTATTTATTAACAAGCATAAAGTAAGCCACTTTAGTCTAGAAATGATATCTTCATTATCACTTTCTTTCCTAGTATTGTACACAAATAAACATGCTATTCTGGGACATGGCCCAGACTCAGTTCTTATTAAAAAGTGATTCTAGCTTCTTTTGCATTTGTGCTTAACTATGGTGAAAATCTTTTAGCATCTCTATCTGGTTTTATAGCACATTACCATAATATTCATTAATTCAGACTTCTAAAACTTATTTAGAATTTACATGAGCAGAACTGTGTACTATTGTGGCAACCTTCTTATTGCTGGACCAAAACAGCCAACCAAAAGCACCTCATGGGAGGAAAGGGTTTACTTCAGTTTCCAGTTTCAAGAGAAAGTCATAGCAGGGAAAGCATACCACGAGCAAGACAGTAGAGGAAGGAAGCAGAGCTATCTTTGGCAAGGGGGCTTGGGCTATCCCAACTGACACACCTCCTTCACCTCCAAAATTATTACCAGCAGGTGATTGAGTATGAGGCTTAGTCACAAACACATGAGGCTGTGGGGGACATTTCACATTAAAATAACCACATATACTAATCATAGAAATACAATGAATGGGGGAAAGGAAAATTTTCTGAATGCACCCTGAAAAAAAATCTGGTAATGAGTAGCCTGTTTTAAGGTTTTTTGTCTGCTTGGAGCATGGCTTGCAAATAAAGCAATTCACTAAAAAGTTTCAAAAAAAAGTTTCAATTATCCCTAACCAAGAAATGACCTCACCCTCACAGCTTTAGTAAAGTATAACTGGAAAATAAAAATTGCATATATTATATCTATCAATGGAGGTTATTAAAAAGTTATATAAAATATATAAAAACTGCATAAATTTACTGTATACAGTGTTTTTTCATTTATGTGTGAATTATGGAATGATAAAATCAAGTTAATTAATATCCAAGAAATCCCTTTTGTAACCTCTTTTGATTAGAAACAAACTTTTCTATCTCTGGCTAGTTCAAAGTTCTCATCCATGGAAAACATGATTGAATGCAATCCAAGATATTGTGGGAGTAACTCATACCCAAAGACTTTATGATATAAACAGTAACATTTCATCATTTAATACATTTTTTTCTCTTTTTGGAGTTTTTTGTTTTCTGAACCTTTATAAATACTGTTGATGGACTCTCTTCCTGATTAAAAAAAAATTGAGACTGCCCAATAGAGACTCCTGACCTCACCAAACACCTGCCTGCTTCCTCACAGAGAGGTGGTTGGTCAGACCCAGAGGAGCTGGGGCTGCTCACACAGGATCTGCTACCACCAAGGAGCTGCAGAAAGATGGGACTATGTAACCATGATGACTCTCAGTGCCAATGAGTATTCTCTTTCCTCAGCCAGAGGGGGAAGGCAAACAAAACTTACAAGGAGTTCAAGCAGGGGGCTACAATCTAGACGGTACTGCAGAACATAAACCCCAAACTGACGCTGAGCTCCCTACATGCTCTTCACAAAACTCCTAATTCACTGCTCCCCACCTACTCCATGCCCAGGAAGACCCTCCCAAAGGTTCAGCTCCAGGCCACAGGGGCTGGGGCCTGAATTAGCCACTGCAAAGTTCTCACATTCAGACAAGTATCTTCACATAATCCTGTGCTCACTCTTGTTCTCTTTTGCACCCAGATAACAGAAGACTGAAAAGTGCCTTTTGTATGGCAAAGGAAGTCACAAAGGTTAAGTTCCTGCTTTTCTACAGACTTTGTAGTTAGGACAACAAGCGGCAGGAAGAGTTTAAGCTCCAGAGGCTCCATGGCTGTCTAGATAGTGTGAAGGGTTCTTTTCAATTATGCCTTCAACAAAATGGAAATGCTAATATGATTAGTGTGGAGATAGAATTCCACAAATAAATTACACTTACAATCACAATCAAACCTTGTTTGACATCCCAGTACAATTTCCTGTTTCATATCTGTCTCCTACTTAGTGATTTCTCTTTCCCTCTGTGTACTTTCTTAATAAATGTTTATTATTTTGACTATGTGAATATTTCTTTTTTTTTCAATGCTTTGGGAAACTCTAAAATGTTCAAGGTACCTTATGTAAATCACCATGACAGCTCTGTCATGTTCCACCATGACTGTCCAAGAATTTCAAGATTTGTTAGTCTGTTCCCCAGGGTGTCCCTCCATTTCTCAGTGCTCTGTGTGCTCATAACTGACTATACTGACTATAATTGTGCCCTTATAGCTTTAACTCCACCGTGTACAACAGGCTCTATGGGATGTGAGTTTCCTTTATAAAATTTAGGACTCAAGTTCTTTTTGCCTGCAATGATGCCTTCTTCCTGGACCCCAATAACTCCTGCTGCCTACAATCCACTGTGTGCACAGTGACTAAAGTCATTCACTTCAGGTGTTGTTTTGCTTGTGTTACTAACTGATGTAGTGCACAAGGCCTCCTAGTACGTTCAGGATCCTTTCCCAGTCAAGTACCTGTATCTTAACTGTCCTCTTCTCTTGCCATCACTCAGCTGTGCTCTACACTATGGCAGAGCAAACACTGGAGTCCTGACTCCCACCAGACAGGGTGGCACCAGGACCAGACACTGCATGTCTGCAAGTACATTCGTGACCCAGACTTCTCCAGTGAGGATGAGACTGTTAATTCTGATGGTAGATCCATCTCTAGTGTTTCTACCCGCCTAGTTTCCTATTTAAAAAAAAAAAAGACGGAGAAAATAACTCAGTGGTTAAAAGCACTTGCTTGCAAAGCTTGACAGCCAGGATTTGATTCCCCCAAAATTTCACATGTGTCTGGAGTTCACTTGCAGTGGCAGGAGGTCCTGGTGTGCCCATAGTTACCGTCCTCTCTCTGTTTACCTCTCCCCCTTTCTCTAATAAATAGATATACATTTTTAAAAGCAAACCAATTCTGTGCTATACACCAAGAACATCATTATTTTTTTTAGAAATGTTGGGAGTAGTATTGCTACTGCTCTCCAAATGCTTGGGATGCTTCTTGGTGGCAAGATGAGGGCAAGGATGGGCACAGGAAGATCCTGGATTTTAGATGCTGTTGGCAAAGTGAGCCATTCAAAGTGAGCATCAAGAGAGAACCTAGAGAGATGACCCAAGGGTGAGGCTAAGATCCAGAGCCTACAGGACCACACTGCCCACAGATAAGGCACCCCGGCAATCCTATTGCTTCTGAGTGTATTTCTTCTCCCATGTCTATGAGTTATCACATACATGATTTCTCCCGAACATGGCAAACATCTACCCGCCTCTCTGGTAAGGCTAACGAGGCTATTGATCCCATTCATCTGTCCATCCTTCTTTCCTTCCTTTTTTATTTTTTTTTTTGAGGCAGGGTTTTACTAACATAGTTCATAGTTTTCTTGCCTCCACCTTCTGAGTCCTACCCTGATCAAATTCTTTATGGGGTTATTCCAGACCAACTCCACCCGGCACCAGAGGCACCACTGATATCAGGATTCCCATGATTCATGCCCTGTCTTCATTTTCTTCCCTGTTGATATTACTCATCATGTCTTCAGGGACAGCACCCACATAGTCATGCTAACCTATACACTGGCTAAAGAAGGAGCTTGTATTTTTAATTCTTTCCTTTGTTGGTTTACCCCTTCTGTTTTTCTTTAAATATCTTTAAGATATACAGTGGAGGCTCAATAATTATAATATATAGCAGCTGCAATATAAAGAAAACTTTAAAACAATAAATTTTAGTAACTGAACTTTAAGATCTGAAAATAACACAGTATCAAAGGTATGAAATCAAACCAACCAAAAAAAAAAAAACCACCAAACAAACCCAATACCTTAACGACTTTTTCTTCCCTTGCTTTACTTGTAGAATTAATATCAGTGACTATTCAACAATCAGATTTCAATAATTCCAACAAGTGGTCAAAAGTTGCTCTGACCTAGAAGAATTAAGTATTTAAGATGCTTTTACTGGTTTGGGATGCAGCTCAGTGGTAGAGCACTTGCCTAGCATGCTCAGGCCCAGAGTACAATTTCTAATACTTGAAGAAAAAAAATGCTTTTACTATCGAGTTTATACTGTAGAATGAAAAAAAAAAAAACCTAAATATTTCTAGGATGCATGGCCAAGTAAAAAGGAATCATTGGAAGTGCTTTATACACAAGCCAATCTATTCATTTTTAATTCCTGCTAAGACAAACCATTTTGACATTTACGCAAACTGTCTTGGAACCTTTATGGAATGCGGCAGCGCACAAATAAGCTCGTGGCTGGCTGACTGCTTTGTAGTGTTTTTTAACTACTTCCAATTTGTTCCCGTTATTTCTACTCTAAGCTTGTGGTAGGTCAGACCCGCACTCCCCTTTTCCCCTTCAGCTCTAGCATGGTAAGGAGGGTACAAGTCCTTAATACTTCTGAGATGTGCAAGAATGACTGGTCATCTAGTCATATTTATTCCTGGGTACTTCAAAACAGGGTTTAATTTCAATGTTCCTATATATCATCTTGTTCCTGAAACTTTACACACTAGGACCTTTCCCTTTTAAACCATCAACTTCTGAGTTAGGACAAACCTAGAGTTGGAAAAGTAAAATGTCAGTGATGGAATACTATTTACTGATTTCTGTAACAGTGTTCCTTGGTATAATGATGTCAAGTGAGATTCAAAAACAGGCAAAAGGAAGAGAATCCCAGACTTGGGTTTTCTCTCTAACAATTTGGTCCACTTTATTGATGAGAAAAAAAATATCTACAAAGATGACCTATGGCACATGTCTTAAGTAAGCCTCTCATATTTTGAAAATGAACAAACCTTCTTGCTAACCTAACAGGGACATCAGCATATTGGACATACATCTTAGACTTGCTTTTGTTTCTTACCCACTATTACCCAAAGTCTTGCTAATTCTATTCCTTGTATCTCTACCACCCCTGTCCCTGTCCTTGACTAGTCTTTACCAAAATCTCCTTCAAAAATTTAAATACACATATACATAAATATACATACATATGCATACATACATACATTAATGTAAAAGAGGTAATATGAGGGGGAGGAAGGGGTCAAAAGGGAAGGGGAGAGCAAGAGAGAATAATGAGAGTGGAAGACAAAACATCTTACAGACAGACCGACATATAGACAGACAGACAGACACACATACATGATGAAAGCAGAAGGGTAGTGTTTGTGGAGAGGAAAGGGACCGGTGAGAGGAGGGAAGGCAGGATGGGACAGGGAGGAAGATGGGAAGGGTGAATATGGGCAAAGTAAAACTATCATCTCTCTATCTACACACATGTGTATATAAAAATGTCTAACAAAATATATTTATATGCTAATGAAACAAAATAATTAAAATGAAAACAAAAAACAAACACAAGGGTCTATTACAAAACAACAAAATAAATTAAAAAATCTCTATAGATCAGGCCTTTCAGCCCTGACTCCACTTGACTCTCCTCCATGAAGCCTTCTGACCAATCACACCACAGGCAGATGGCTTCCTGCTCAAACCTCTTTGAAAACTCCCCAAGCCATTTAAACCTTCTCAATCTTGTTTTTCCACACAATCCAACCTCCACTTGCCAATATGCCCAGGAAGTTTACAAAGTGCACATTTCTGGTCCTTATCCAAGGAAATGTTAATTCTGTACCTGGCAGGTGGAGGAACAGCAACTTTTGTGTTCTCCTTGTTACAGGCTGCAGGGGGTGGAGAAAATGCTTTTCTCAAAGGGCACTGTTCACTCTGGTGCAAACAATGCTTGCACAAACTTATACTATATGTGCACCTTTACTCCTCTGAATCCATGTTCAGATGTGGAAGCAGCACAGAAAACAGGAGCTGTTGGCCCCGAGAGCACAGGGCACTAGGCATTGAGGCACCTCCTCATTTATGTGAGGATGCTCACCTGGGTGACAGTATGTGGTCACAGACAGAACTAACAGGTGCCTTGATGAAACATGACCTTGACATTTGCCATCTTATCTAATCCCCATGGAAACCAAAACTCTGAAAGAGAGTTGGAAAGGTCACAGAGTGGCAGATCTAGCCTGGATCCCCAAAACCATAAGAGCTCAAGTTCTTTGCCTCCTCTAAGCTTGGAGTAGATTTTTTCTTGAGCCTATGTATGCTCATAAAGGCCAATCCCTCCAGGAGCAGTAGTACAATCAACACAAAACAAAGCTGTCACCTCAAAGGGAATAAGCATTAATTCTGAGCCAAATATGAGATACCATGGCCTGGATTGATATGTTTCACTGTGGAAACAGTTATATGAACTTTCATTAGCTGCAGAAAAAAAGAAGCTATAAATGTATTTACCAAATGTTATAGGTTTCAGATGTGTCTCATGACAGTCTTAGCTCTTGGGTTGCTAGAAGTCAAAAATTTCACTTACAAAATCCCACCACATTATGTGCTCATTCAGTGTATCTAATTATGAATACTAAAGATATAATTTTAAAAAGTCAGCTGCTGGTTTACAAAATGCTGGCTTTGAAATCCCTGTGTCCAAATATTACCAAGAGTATCCCACTGTCTCTCAAAATCATATTTAACAGGCTTATTGTACAAATAATTTAACTCACTAACCTTTTAAGTAAATAACAAATTATTCCATTTTGCATTATAAAATTCTTAGCTTATGCATTCTTTCTACTGAAAGAATTGCTATTGTAAAGATCATAATGATCAAGTTCACTTATTTTTATATGAATATGTATGAAGGAGTTATGCATGTATGTGTGTTATGTGCGTTGGGGGGCATTGGTTAACCTTAGTACCTTTCCATCTTATTTTTTGAGGCAGGACCTCTAATTGAACTTGGACTCACTGATTTGGCTAGACTAGCTATAGCACAAACTGCCTTGATGCTGTCTCTTGTCTCTGCAGTGCTGGAATTACAGGTACGTGCCACCACCATTCCTGGCTTTTACACGGCTGCCGGGGACTCAAATCCAAACTCAAATCCTCATGGTTGAATAGCAAGCACTTTACTGACTGAGCCATCTCCCCAGCCCAAGTCTACTTATTTTATGAGACGTTTTGTTTCATTCTGTCACTTAGTCAAATGTGCTATGGCCCCTGAATATAACCGTAAAAATATTTCAGAGTGGTTAGGCAATGAATGATGTCCCAAAGTGAGGGCAGAACACAGAAGGAGCTGCTTGTGCGAAGAGCCCTAACAAAGTGTCTTTGATAAACTTGTGAATGCTGGGTTAAGGGCCTCACGTTAGGGGTCTAACTTTGGACCCACAGCACCTGCCCAATACATAGGAGTGCTGTGAACCAGGCTGGGTATTTGCTTTATGTGACAGGTTTTGTTTCTTATTCATCTGTTGTCCCAGGACCTGGTGACATGTTTGGATAGAGTTGGCACTAAATGAATGTTGACTGAATATTTCTTTAGCATAATAATTTTGTTCTAGGATGTTGCCAAGAAAAAAAAATGACCAACATATTTTTTTCACTGAATAGGTCCTTGAGCACAAATCTTAGAAAGCATAATTTCACAAATTCAAAAATAGAATTTCTGATACCTAGATTGCACTGTCATAAGTCAACAGATTCTTTGCCACTTAATGTGAGAATTGCTTGACTTGTAGCTTTTCAAAAAGAGCTGTGTCTAGCATCACATACATGGAATTCCTCTTTCTCTGCCTGCCCTATAAATACCGTGATTCTTCAGAGTTAGGATATGAGCTGTATAAGTACAGTGTCAATCTTCTCCCTTTATCATTTTGGCTGAGATCTAGAAATTTGAGAAGTCAAAAATCCAAATTCAGCTGGGCCTGGTGGTGAATGTCTATAATCCCAAGCATTTGGGGGATGGAGGCAGGTAGAAACAAGTTTTAGACCACCACAACAAAAGAAATCCAAGTTTGTCTTCTTCCCCTGGCCAGTATCTTTTGTGTCTGGTATGCTTGTGAGTCAACAGTGCCACCATCCATCCAACTGGCCAAACCAGAAATAAGAGAGTCACTCTGCCTAGTCCCACGTCCATTCAACTCTCCCCTTCCCCCAGAGAATCTGGTGGGTCTGCACACGGGTGCTCACCTCACACTCATGTCTCTTCTCCCTGCTTCTGCTTAATTCTACTCAAGGGCTTTGGCCTTAGCAGTTAGTAAAGGATTACTTCATCTGTTCAGAGTTTTCCTGCTCCTGACTTCTCTTCATCTCTATACTACCTGCACCCAGAGTGAGCTTTCTAAATATGACTACCCAATTACTCTGCTAAACATCTAACAACAGCTCACTGCTCAATGCCCTACACAGTGTTCTCCATTCCAATCACATTCATTTTACTATCCCCCCTCCAAATACCAGTGGGGCATTGTACTATGAACCCTATTCCATACTTTCTGGAAAACATTCATACATACTGTGGTCCTCAGGCTGGAAACTACCTGGAGAACCTTACCTCCAGCACCACTTTAGGATGGAGCTCCTCCTACACGGTACCTAAGTTCACTGCCATATGCCAAAGACTCAATAGGTAACCACCTTATAAATTTGCCTCTATTAGACTCCACCAGGAAAAGGTCTGGATCTTTATCATAACTGTACTTTTACATGGCAAAAAATGTGGCAAAGAATGATTTAAATTAGCATTTCATTAAGAAGCAAGATTTACAAAATGGACTAGTAATGTGTATTTTCTATCTACACCCCAGAATATTGTTCAACATGGTGATTGATGACATGTAAGGTTTCTAAATACCACCCATCAGGGGAATCTTTGTCTTTATAAAGTCAATAATCAACCCATAGCTTGAAAGATGATTGGTCAGGTCACTAGGCTGGGCAGGAGTGGGGTAGAGAACAAGGGAGATGATGGGCAATGACCACCAGCTGTGTCTATTCTTGCCCTTGAACTCCAAATTACTGGCTTTTGTGGTGTAGCTCCTCAACCTTTTTTTGTATATGATGTGTATGCATGTGTGTAGGACACATGTATATGCAGGCACATGTGCATTTGTGGGGGTGGACTGATTTGTGGAGGTCAGAAATTGGCATAAGGTGTTTTCTTCAATAATTTTTAAATTAATTTCTGAGATAGGGTCTCACTCTGAACTTAGATTAGCTAGCCAATGAGCCCAGAGATTCCATCTCTACATACCCAGCATGAACTGCCATGCCCAGTTTTTTCATAGATGCTATAGAGCCAAACTCAGGTCCTCATACTTTACCCACTGAGCCATCTTCCCAGGCCCCTCAACATGTTTTGATTAATAGACTCCCCAAGTAAATGTATAAAATCTTGAAATTCAACATCAATTTTAAAAATATCACATCCTGGAGAGCGGGAGATGGCACAGTAGGTAAAAGTGTTTGCTGCACCAACACAAAGACCTGAGTTCAGATCTCCAGAACCCAACATAGAGCTAGAGGCAGGAGCGAGAGTCGATAATCCTCGTTTCTGACTGCAAGATGGGAGAGCAGACAGGAGAATCATAGACGCTCATAGGTCAGCAAGCTGCTTGGTGTGTGGAGTAACAAGCAAGAAACCCTGTCTGAGGCAAGGTGCTAGGCGAGTACAGACACAGGAAGTTGTTCTGACCACTTCACATAAGCCTTGCTTCCTCACACACATGAATACATGAAGATAATAAAAATATTGCATACCTATGAAAAAAATTTTAAAGATTTTCCAACCACGTAACAGACCAAAATTTGATTAGTCTATACCATTAAATTTGTCAAAATTTTAACCTCATTTAAGCTTATAAATATTAGCAAAAATAAAATTAGTTGTTGATCCTAGCATTGATTTAAAACTGCTAGAACGTGAATAACTGTATTTTAGTTGGCTCGAGTAAGTTCTTCTGGCCCTCATGGAACTCCTAAGAAGATTGGGTTTAAAGGGTTATAGTATTTTGAAGTTGCCCTTGAATCCTTACATATTAATTAAATTTTTCAGAAAGCAGCTTAGTTTGAATTTAGCATCTTATGTAAACAAATGTGAAACACCAACTAAAACAGAAGGTCAGAATTATGAAAAGCTGATTTGATTTTATTCTCAGGAGGCCGTTTTACTAAAGCTGAATGACTTACATAAATACCTTTGGCATTTGTTGGACCCTGTTCCTAAACACAATGTTCATATTTCATCTATAATAAGAAAAGCATCTCAAAGATTTGCAAGGCACTGGTCTTGCAAGTGTCCAGTTTGGTGTCTTGAGTAAAGTGAGATTGGCAGAGTCAGCTTAATCCATAATGGAAAGTTGTGAGTGGGGAGCTTTGGCTGCTGGCAGCTGCTGTGGGGACGAGTCTCCAGCTATGCTCACTTGCATACAGGACGCAGACACTTGCCCAAAGCCAGTGTCTCCAGGTCAAAGCTGACAAAGGGGGCATGGACAAGATTATGAACACCATTGCACTGGGGGAGGCACTTCCCAGAAATCAACAGTGGGGTGATTTTCATTACAAATGAAGCTATATGCAATGGCAGCTTTAATTCTTCCTAAATGATCAAGAATTTGTTGTTTTACAGCAAAAAGAGATGAAGTCTGTTGAAATTTGTATCGTCTAAGCAAACTCCCATTTCTACAGTTGAACAAGATCAACAAGAGACCCCAAACCTAGCTTATCACTGTGGGTTTTCAGTTTCTTTTTCTCTTCTGTCATTATAGCCAGTTTTCACTAAGAAATCTCTGCAGAACTAAACATCATCTCGGGTTCCATTCCCACCACCTCGAGCATCTTCTCCTTGCCATTCCTGCTTTAGTCAAAATGGATAGCAGTGCTTACAAGATGAGGATTTTAAGAAGTATGTTTGTTACAACCTGAAAGTCTGGATAACTGTATGGTTAGAGCATAACATGAATTTTCATGAACTTTGCATTTGATTAAACCTACGTGCTCATGCTTAAAACACTTGCCCACCTCACTGTCTTAGAGCTTCTGAGTGGGCCTGAACTTCAGAGGTTGGGGGAAGAGATTTTGAGAGAAGAATCCTGAGAAGCAAGACATAAGGTGGTTTCAGGAGGTTCATAAAACAGTGTGTTCCTATTTTGTGTGTAATGGCCTGTTAAATGGTGAGTGATGTACTGTGGGAGCCAAGGAACAGAAGCTGCCATGAGAATTTCTCTGTGTTCCCAAGTGACACCTCCTAGCACTCCTCTGCCCAAGCCTCATTTCTGGCTTGGGGACAGGGCAGAACTGCCCCCAGGGAGGTCATCTTTCTGGCTCCAGCTGTTCTCTCCGCACACCCACATGAAGAGAAGCATCAAGGAATATTCCAGGGCTCTGATAAGGAGAAATATGTCTTTCTTCAAACACTCTGGAAACCAATGTGAATAGTTCAGAGCCGCCTTGCTTTCTCCCATGGGAAAGAAAGGGGTTCTTTGGCAGAGAGGAGAAATCCAACTTTCAAAAGTTTGTGTGCAGAGCTGGAGAGATGGTTCAGTCAGCAAAGCACATGGCACAAAAGTGTGAGGGCTCAGGTTCAGATTCCCAGACTACATGTAAAGGCCAGGTGTGGTGGCTCATGCCTGGCATCCCAACACTTGAGAGAGAGGTAAGCGGATCTCAGGGCAGGCTGGCTACCTAGACCAGCTGAATTGGTGAGCTATGGACTGAGAGACCTAGACTCAAAAAACAAGATGAAAAGTGACAGGAGGAGACACTTAACATGGACTTTTGGTGTCAATACACATGTGTACACATGACACCAACACAGAAACGAACACATATGCATGTATCCTACACACACAAAATCTTATGTGCAGTAATAAATATAATAAGACATATATGGTAGTGGTGATCTACACTAACATACCTAAACAATATGAGGGTAAATCTCCTTACTTTATATTGTCTTCAGAATTGAACCCTGGCAAAGCTCAATATAAAAATATATGCCATTTCCTTATTTGTTTTCTTTTCCTTCTTAAAAATGTAATTGCTTATTAAGAGGGTGTTGACTTCACACAGATATGAGTCTAGAAATAGGGCCTTCTGTGTGCATGTGATGTTGGGGATCAAACCCATGGCTTTCCTTGGTTTTGTTAGTTAAGCATCCTACCACTGAGCCACATCTCTTGCCCTGTGGGATAAACGGATACACATGTGCATACATGGTCCATTTTAGGTCTGATTCCTTTCCTCTGCTAACTCCTATTTCTGCTTCCTAAGCCTTTTCTTTCCTTGTTTCACCTTTGTCTGCATGCTAGACTGACTTCTTGGTCTTCTCTCAGCTCTCACTTTGAAAATGGACTATGAGTACCAACACTCTCTCCTAGATATTGACTGACAGAGGATAACAGGGCTTTGAAAACTTTCTCTTACTGAATCCTCAAAAGCATCCTGCTCTAAAGGCTTTTCCTTTTCTGTGTCTCAGACAGTGTTTTAACCAAGCCTCTAGAATTTGTAGGGAGAAGCAGTCGTCAGAACAGCTGAGGAGGGGGACAGTCAGTGAAGGTACAGATACAGAATATAGGCAGCCTGCCCAAGACCATGATCCATGCTCTGCTTAGCTGGAAATTCCCACACTTTTACCTGTTAAGCAGCCTCCTTGACTTCTAAGGCATCAGAGAGAATTGACTTCTTGGAAAAATGAATCCGTGCCAACAATGGAGAATTAACTAAAGCCCCCAGTTGAAGAAACAAAATCAGAGTAAAAGTCAACAGAGACTGCCCTTAGAAAAGACAACAGGAAGCTGGGTGGTGGCATAGGCCTGTAATCCCAGCTTTCTGGATGCTGAGGCAGGAGGACTGAAAGTTTAAGGCCAGTGTGAGCTGGCTACACAGCAACTAGGAAGTTTCAACCCACCAACAAACAAAAACACCATTAATATAACAGAAAATAAATATAGCCTATGAACTATTAATTTTGATGGAGAAAGAATATCCTTAGTCTAACAGAATTTGATAATTTCAGTATCTTGGTCCTTTTACCACAGTTTAACATAAAATGTGGTTTTCTTTCTCCTTAATATCAGAAGTAATCAGTTTATTTTGAATCAGTAACATGCACTGACTCACAACTTGAGATTTTAATTACCAGTAAGTGTAGTATGAGTCAAGAGAAGGCGTCTTATAAAAGACTGACTTATCCATTCCAGCATCTGTTAAACGAAATCATACTTGACTTAAGAAAAAGGTCCTGAAAAAGTAGCAGGACAAGAAAAGCTTTCAGAAAGAAGGACAATGGAATCTCTAGAAAACTTTGAATATTTTTAGGATACAACAAGATCTCTTTGTTTGGCTTATTACATACTTTGGCAATTTCAAAAATACAGATCAAAACCAGGCATGGTGGTGCATGCCTTTAATCCCAGCACTCGGGGGGCAGAGGTAGGAGGATTGCTGTGAGTTCAATGCCAGCCTGAGACTACATAGAGAATTCCAGGGAAGCCTGGGCTAGAGCAACACCCTACCTTAAAAACTAAAATAAATAAATTTTAAAAATACAGAATGAGCCAATATTATTATAGTCAGAATAAACTGACTTTCTTTCTGGAGGTTCCAAATCTGTAAGAGATTACTTTGCATGCATCATTGGACCCACTGACAAATTATTAGCACCAAGTTCTTTTCTTTCAAACTGTAGGTTACAAATACCAAGCAAAACCAAACCAGAAACCCTAGCAGTGTGTGTACCCTAAGCATTGAGAATCTAATTTACCATTCATCCAATATTTACTAGTTACAAATGTCCCTTGATCTAAGCTCACACTGAGGCACAACACAAAAGGACCTGAGCTGTCGGTCACCATTCCCAGTCCAGTTAGGAAACAGACACTCAACATACACTTGCCATATAATAGCAACTGGGTCTAAAGGAGGAATTAAATCCATACAGAGGAGGATGGAAGTGGGGAGGGAATGAATGAGTTCTGGAAAAACTTTCTTGAAAATGGGGCAATGTAGCTGAGGACTGAGGAAGAGCCGGAGTAAAGATGCCAGGTACAGGAATGGACTGAGCAGATCTTCCTTCCCACTGAAAGAAAGTTGCCACAGCTGAGCCATTCTGAGAGAAGAAACAGTGAAGTATGGGAAACGGTCTTTCCAAATCCTACTGGAAAAGGGCAACATTTTCCATACTGAAGTCTAAAACTGGCCAACATGGAATCTAGCCTCAAGTTCTGAAGTTGGATGCAGCTGGCTCACCTGTGCATTGGGTTACCTGAGCCTGAGGGTCTCCATGTCTTTTATAGTCATCACTGTAACAACAGCTTTATAGTTGGGGCTGAGGACAGAAGAGGGTTCCTTCTGCCATCATCTGTCCAGGTGCTGTTGTTGTCAATGGAAATGGCACTCCTGGTCAGAAAGAGGCTGGTGACAGACCCTTCTGACTGGCTGGCCTGTTCTATGGGCACCGAGATGTCAGAGTAGTATTGGCAATCTGACCATCCATGCTCTAGTGAGCTTCCATAGCTTCCATGAGGCTGGTTTGGGTCAGGAGAGGTGTACAAAATGGAACATTTCATGTGAACTCTAACTGCTCACCCGCTTGACTGTCCTTGGATCTGATGACCTAAGTACAGCATACACTGTGGCCCTTGGTTGCTGCAGGTCATCTCTCCCCATCCTTCTCACCAAGCATCTGCCCTCCTCTGAGACTCAGGTCACACAGAGCTCTGCTTTTGGCCACACCCTTTCCTGCATGATCTACTCATTTCTGAGCAAGTGGGGTTCCCTGAGTCACTTCTCATGTGCTCTCTCAACCAAATGTCCTTTGACATTCTTCCTCAACAAGCAGTGTCTCCCTTGAACATCTCACTGAAGGCATTCCTGGAGTCCAAGTTGATATAGTAAACTGACCACATGAGAAAAAGGATTGAAAAGGCTTGAACATCAGAACAAATCGTTGGAAGCAGGAGCTAAGGGACTGGGCACTGACATTCGATGGAGTAGCATAAGGTCAGCCATAGGAACAGTGGGTAATCATGGATGGAGCCTGAGTCCTTGCCTCCTCTGCTTGTGAGGTGTGGACCAGACAAGGTCTCATGTTCTTCAAGATCTGGCCTTTGGAGGCTTTAGTCTTCTTTACCGAAACAGACTCTGCCTATTGTGTGTCCCAGGAAGTAAGCCCAGGATAATGGGAGACTCATTCTTAGTTATGACACTCTAAATAGGCTAGTGACTCAAAAGCGAGCTCAACTGGTCAGGTACTATCAAACTGTCAACATGGATGAAGGATAGACAGAGGGACCTGAGCTTGGGTGCTGACATGGCTCTCTCTGGTCTCCAAGTCTCTCAAATAGGACAGCTGAGGGTGCAAAAAGAGTAGGTGTGTTAGCCACTGGCATGGAAGTATCAGGGCAGCATAGATATGCTTATTCCTTGAACTATTCAGAGCTGCTCTTCTGTTTAACATTCCTTATACAAGGCTGACAGAAACTCTTTGTCACTAGTGATGAATTTTACCCTCAACTAAAACAAGAAATGGGAAGAAAAGTTTTTACATTTCAGAATCATAATCCCTTCTGGATCAGAGCAGAAAAATTTTAAAAAGTTCCAAACGTTAGAAATTCTTCATACTACTTACAGTTTTGACTCTTTAAAGGCTAACCTGCTAGTAAGCTGTCTATACATTCTGTACCTGCCATGCCACGTTAACTTCCCACTAATATATCTCATGTGTGTACTTCATGGCCTATAAGAATTACACAGGAACTCACAATCGGCCTCAGAAACAAGCCTGTGTGTGGATGGGGGAGAAATGCCACTCCCTCTGTCTCAGGAGACAAGGCCACAGTCTACACAATGTCCATGATTTCTTAGACCTTAGGCCAAAGAGGGTTAGTTCCTTGTCTCCTGATTACTGAGGAGACATGGATAAATGATAAAATTGCAGTCTTTCAGAGCCACTTTGAGGCTTTGCTTAAGGTAAAAGGGGGTGAGGGTATAGAGGTGGATCCAGTTCCTTGGGACGTAAGAAGAACTCTGCTCTAAAGCATAAAAGTGATTGATTATTCTGGGTGGACAAACGGAATGGCAGAAAACTGTTAATTGATTATCTCTCGTTACAGGTAAAAGTTGCAAGAGCTAACTGTCTTAGTTTCTAGCTCTTACTAGGGCATCATAGGGCCAGTTACAGGCATCACCTTATTTTCTTAATTTATCAGTATTTTTAGACATAAGACCCTGAGGCTGAGAGTGTAGTGTAGTTCACTGGTAGAGGTCTAGCATGAGTAAGGGCCCGAGTTCCATCCCCAGCATCACAAACATTAAAAATTAGCTGATAATCAAAACTATTGATGAACAAGGAGGGGCTGTGCAGCTATTCAGGAGCATTATAGAGAACCACAGTTTACGACAATAACCTAGGTCAAAGGCCTTTCCAGGAAGCAATCTCTAATGCCTTAAAATAATCTTCTCTTTATCTAAATATATATATATATATTTTTTTTTTAGATAGATATATATCTGTGGAACTCAAAACTCAGCTACCATGTGGAGACTGTCAGTCCTTTAGCTATTTTCCCCAAAAACAAGGTGTAAAACTCTGTATCTCAACTATTCATCATGGCAAGGAATCTGCATAGGCATTGAAAAATGAAAATAAATATACAGGAGTTTAGTTGAACTTTTTGTGCATATATATCATATATAGTTGGATATTTTAATTTTAAGTTTTTTTTCTGTTGTGCTGAGTACTATTTTTTATTGTGGCAAAAGCACTTAACATGAAGTCTGTCCTCCTCAATGAATTTAAGCACACATTCCAGCACTGACTGGTCTGATGCTGCACAAGATCTGTAAGACTTACTCACCCTGAGCTTCTGCAACCTTACACACACTGACAGCAGCTCCTTACCTGTCCTTCCTTCCTTTCCTAACAACCACCATTGCATTGTTTTAAGCAGTGTGACCATGTTAAATGTCTGGTCCGAGTGGGATTAAGTAGTATTTGCTCTTCTATGGATGGCTTGTTGCAGTTGACATAATAAATTTAGTGTCTTATTTTAAGTAGCTAAGTGAAATCTTTAAAAAGTTAGCTGCTGAAAGTATAAGGTCTGATGCCAATGAAGTTCCGATTATAATTATATAATATGATGTTCCCAACTGCGTGCTAACCAGTCTTTCAAAAGAGAATGTGATGAAGACTTGGGAAAGACTTTTATGATATTAGTATAATCAGGGATTATCACTGCACCACAAATAGTCCCCTTTGGTTAGATAGCATCCTCCATTCAAACAAGCCATAAAAGTCAACAGAATGAGCCAAGAATAGGTTGTCTTGCACAGGTTCATTTTCTATCTGCTAAGACTGAACTTGCCTCCAGTCTGCCAGTACATTTGTAAGGTGAACATAAGATGAATCTAGGAGTTGGAGGCCACACTGAGACTATGTAGTGAATTCTAGGTCAGCCTGGGCTAGAAGCGAGACCCCACCTCAAACCCCCCAAAATAAAAAAATAAATAAAATTAGAGGCCAGCAAACAGTGCAGTGGTAGCTCTGAAAGTGAGCCAAAAGCTAAGGCAGCTAGCAAATGTACACACACCTATAGAGCAAGCAATCCAAAGCCACAGTGACCAGAGAAAACTGAGATCCATGACAGATGCTCAGAAAGAGGAGGCAGGAGAAACCCTCATGACAGTTTGTGTCAATTACCAAGAAACATTACCTCTAAGAGTAATAGCTTGAGATAGTGAGAAAAACCTTGAGGAATAATGTTATGTGAACTTTTTCCTTTTCAATTAGTGTTCCAGACACTTAGAAGTAAATATTAGTCCTAAAATAAAAACATAAAAAATAAAATAAAAACATGAAAACATAAAAGGAGGGTGGGAGAGATGGGCCAATGATTAAAGCCCTTGCTTGCAAGCCTGACAGCCTGGGTTCAATTCCCTAACACCCACGTAAAATCATATGCACAATGTGGCTCATGCATCTGGAGCTCCTTTGCTTTGCAAGAGGCCTGGTATATATACCCATTCATTCTCATTTTCTCCTCCTCTTGCAAATAAATTAATAAATAAAAATAATTTACAAAAAACCAGAAAGGGTACACCTGATTTCTGGAAGTATGAAATCGAGCCATATGAAGCTTCCATTTTTTTTTTTTTTTTTTGTAAATGAAAAGTTGAAGTGCTGGAAATTTCATATGGTTTAACCAAAAAGTGTGTGTGTGTGGGGGGGGGGGAACTACTCACTGTCTCAGTGCTAAGATTAGAAACCTGAAGATATTGTAATATTTTGTGCTTTCAATGAGAGAATAACCACAGCAGAAGAATATTACTATAGTAGGAAGAGGATAACATTGTGTGCCAAATTTATGCTTTTCTCCAGTCAGAATCTACCAAAATATGCCTTTAAAATGATTCAATACTATCCTTTATCCTTCTCTCTTTAACCTATCACATCTACCCTTAATAGAATTCTATTCCTAATAGACGTTTCCATGCCTTGTGCTGGATCCCTGAGGCCAGCTATTAAAGGCAAACCTTCAGACACAAAGCCTCCCTGAGTCCACATGCACCCTCCTCAGTCTATCATCTACCCGCCCTCATGCTCACTGCAGCCCTTCTCCACTGCTCTACTTTTTTCCAGCCTTGGCACAGTGAGACTCCCATCTGTCCATGTCAGGTTCCCTCCACCCCTTTCCTTTTAATACACGGTGATCTAATCTTTCCTGCCTAGAACATGGCGATTCTTAGGAGCCTTGGCCTCGGTCTCTTCCATGTGGACGAGCTCTGGGTTTTGAACAATGCAAGCTAGATTTGGTCCTGTAACTTTCTCCTCTTGCCTTTTGATTTTGCCTCTTGCTAGTTTTCTCAAAACCAATCCCCCCTTAGAAGGCTCACAGAATGTGAGTTTTATGTTGGGATAATTCTACTGGGAGAGTTGTACATGTGTCTGACTGAAGTAGCCGACTAAAGGTCTCCTCCCTACTGGACAAGATTCCCTGTGGAAGGGGCACTTCTGGGACACAAAACGGTGGCAGTATTTCTGAGATCCTTCTTTTAAAAACAGAACTTCCTGGCCTGGAGAAGTTGCACACAGGGCTTGAGTGAACACCAGCACGTAATTAATTAGGGACACAATTTAGAACAGCAAAGAGGGCTGGATGGGGACTTCAACCTTTTTTGGAAACAGTAAGCTTCAGATCCCTGTAGTCACATTTCTACGACTGTGGAGGTCCATCATTCTCCTGTTTTTTGTCAAGCACAGCCAAAACTCATTTGGCCATACGACTCACAGAAAGAGCATTCCAGTGTTTTGATGCACCTACCTTGAGTTGGCTATCTCCACCTTGGTTCTGGCCATGGCGGCGGCCCTTTGCGCGCCCTCGATGGCTCGGTCCACCTTCTCCCTAGTCTTTGTGTTTCTGATGGGGATGAGCTGCTTCCTTATCCCTCGGACCAGAACATTATTTTTGTACTTCCCCTCTTCCTTGGAGCCGTCGGGGAACACGGTGCAGCCGTAGCCATGCCGCTTGTTGTTGGCCCACTCGCCCTCGTACTTCATGCCGTTGGAGCGCTCGCTGACGCCGAAGCCGCTGCGCTTGTCGTTCTTCCACTCGCCCAGGTAGGTCTCGGTGGTGGTGGCGTCCACGTGGTCCTCCACCGGGCAGAAGTCGCAGTCCACGTCGCCGAAGCTGATGGTGGAGTTGGCGTCGCTCGAGCTGATCCTGCTCATGGCCGCGTCGCTGCGCACCGAGCTGCGCTTGCTGGAGATGGAGGACTTGGACTCGGACTTGCGGAGCTTCATGCTGCCCAGGAGGGAGCCCCGGCGGAACAGGCCTCCCTTCTTCTTGCCCAGCTCGGCGTCGGCCTGGAAGTTGAGCACGAAGCCGCCCCGGGTGCCGGCCGGGCTGTCGGCGGCGGCGGCCGCGCTGGCGGCCTCGTGGAGCACGCTGCCATTGCTCTGCTCGCTGCGCAGCGAGGCCAGCGACGTGCGCAGCGGGGAGCGGATCACCGCGGCCATGCCGTAGGGCACGCTCTGGCGCACGCCGTAGCCGTGCCGCATGCCGCCGGCCCACTGGCCCTGGTAGGTACCTTGGAGAGAGCAGAGGGGCCAGGTGAGGGGGGGTGAGCAGAGGGGGCCAGGTGAGCGCGAAGGGGGCTGCAAGCGCCCTGCAGACGGGGACTCCAGGGGGGCTGCAAGTGCCCTGCAGATGGGGGGGGACTCCAGGGGGGCTGCAAACGCCCTGCAGACGGGACTCCAGGGGGGCTGCAAGCGCCCTGCAGACGGGGGGACTTCAGGGGGGCTGCAAACGCCCTGCAGAATGGGACTCCAGGGGAGCTGCAAGCACCCTGCAGACGGGGATTCCAGGGGGCCTGCAAGCGCCCTGCAGACGGGGACTCCAGGGGGGCTGCAAGCACCCTGCAGACCGGGACTCCAGAGGACTCCAGGGGGGCTGCAAGCGCCCTACAGACGGGGGACTCCAAGGGGGCTGCAGGCACCCTGCAGACGGGGACTCCAGAGCCCACCACAAGAACCAAGGTCAAGTTCAACACACTTCTCCTGGCCACCCTAGACACAATTCTCGTTAATTATAGATAAGTACATAATTGAATGTGCTTGGATAGTGTTTTAATGTACTCAGATAGGGTTTTCCAAGTCTGATATGCGTGCTTTTCATTTAAAAATCTGCGCTTGTGATACATGTGAACCACTCCCTTTCTCATACAAAAAGGGTGACCTGGCACATTTTTCTCTTCTGATGTCAAAGCACCAAAAATCTCTTTTAGCAAGGCAGTGCAACAGTAGAAATTAATTCTATTCACGATTTTTTATTAATTTAGCTGAAAAAAACTGGAACTGACTTTGAGGTCTATGATAGCATAACATTCCAACAAGCACGAACACTTCAATTGAGTCGTGGGTTGTCAAACAGAAGGTCTTGGATTTTCTATTACAACAGAATGCCTTACATTTAGGGTAGGGAAAAAAACTGTTGAGAATTTAGGATTATTTTTGGACATTGTCCCTACCATACTACTTGCTAAACCTGTTTTCTCTTGGCCATTCACTTTATGGATATCCCTAGCCTCTACTAAGACACAGTAAATCACGACACAAAATGGAAGTAGCCTGAGGGCAGGAATTACTTTACAAAGAACATCAAATGTTCAAACTCATGCTTATGTGTCCTGTGGTGTCTGGGTATTGGGTGACTGTCTAACAGAGCTTGTCAAAACTAAGATAGCTGGAGGCAACTTTCCCTTACATCCCATGATGGACTTCATCTCTAGATAAAGGCAGAGGGGACAGATAGTGTCTACTGAAATCACCTTTTCAATGAATATCATACCTTTTAGGAAGAGGCTCATCTATTTTTTTCAGCAAGTTTTTCTACTAAACAAGATGTTTAAAAAAATAACGTGGCACAGGTTTTTAAATATCTTTAGAGGAAATGAAGGTTAAATAAGAAACTTGGAATTTTCTTTTTAAATTCAAGGCCATTTCCTTTAATTAAAAGCAAATTTTTGCATCATACTATGTCCCCACAGCAGCAATCTGGACAATTTTAAATGTAATTACTTCTGGGTTATTTACAATGTCATAGAAAATAAATCATGATTATAGTCTATCTTGCCCTTGCTCTGTTTCTGATTATGCTTTGCATTTTATATTATCATGCACAGATTTCCAATGGTTGAGGTACATTTATTTTTAATATATGGAGCAATAATGCTATTGGGTTTTTGTGGTGTTGTCTAAGACCATGATTTGACATGTAGCTCCAGCTGGCTTAGAACTGCTCAATCTTTCTGTGTTAGCCTCCAGAATGCTGGGTTTACAGGCACATATGACTGTGCCTGGTTGGACTAATGGTTTCCTATGGTGTAAACAAGAACCAATTACTTTACCACATTAAAAGTTAAAACTGGGCCTGGTGTGGGAGAGCACACCTTTAATCCCAGTACTCAGGAAGCAGAGGCAGGAGGATTGCTGTGAGTTTGAAGCCAGCCTGGGTCTACAGAGTGAGTGTCAGGTCAGCCTAGACTAGAGTGAGACCCTACCTCAAAAAAAAAAAAAAAAAGGAAAAGAAAAGAAAAATGTTAAAACTGGGGCTTGAGCAATGGCTCAGTGTTTAAAGGTGCTTGCTTGCAAAGCCTGATGGCCAGGTCTGATTCCCAGTACCCATATAATGCCAAATGCATCTATAGTTGATTTGCAGTGGCAGGAGCCCCTAGCACACCTGCTATTCTCTCTCTCTCTCTCTCTCTCTTTCTCTCTCTCTCTCTCTCTCTGCCTGCCTCTTTTGCTGTCTCTCAAAGAAAATAAATTAAAATTGCTCTCAAATCAAAAGGGCCAATTTCAAGACTGTATCCTCTCTCTCTTCATTCTGACATATTTACAACATATAAACCAACAATAGCAGTGTAGCAACAAAATGCTGAGTGGGTCTAGTACTGTGAATGTCATATTCTCAGTAAGTATTAACCACAAACCTGTGAACTTCTGAAAGGGGAGATAGAGTTCTTAAAAAAGGATAAGATAGTATCCTTTATCTTGGGAGAGATGATATACTTCTGTAATCCCAACACTTGGGAGGCTGAAGCAGGAAGATTGCATGTTACAGGGCAGCCTGGGCTACATAGTTAGACCCTGTCTTCTTGTCCCCCAAAGCAAAAACAAACAAACAACAACAACAACAAAACCAGAGAAACATTTCATAGTAAGAAATGTCCTACTGAGAATAGCTATCTCTAAATGCTGCCATCTCAACAGGAAAAGAAGCTGAGTTAGAAAATTCAACTTTGACTTTGCCTTTGCCTATATAGATAAAATCTAAGTTCTAGGAGAAAAGTCACACAACCTGACTTAGACAAATAAATTTCCTTATTTTTAATGTTTTGGACTGCTAAAATGTCATGATCCATCCTTGTAACTTTTCAACACAATGGCTTTGCTGGAGCCACTTGTCCAGAGGCTGCTTGGTGTCAGTATTTAGGCCTTGGAAGCTCAGCCAAGCCATCTTGGTAAATGGTTAACACGGATGGAGAATAGCTAGTTTCCTCAAAATGGCATCTCCCAAAGTAAAACTAGTATTTAGAATTTCCAAAGAAGTATTGCATGAAATTTCAGGCGGTTTAAAGAACAGCAGTAATTAGAAAGTTTAAGTCTCTGCTTAACAGTCAAATAGGGAGGAGGGCAAGGAATAACACATCCACCAAATTCCCCTTCTATGTTAAATTACAGTATGTCAAAGAATTTCTTCATGGGATTGCTAGAAACCAATTTGCAATGAAACTAAGTATGTCCTCTGAAATTTAGAACAGGTTTAGTTTAGTCAATGAACCTGGAAAACAGAATCTCTTTCTTTATGAAGTAGTTGAGTTCCAAATTCTTTTTGCTGAAACAAAGTTGTAATTAGCAACTATTGAATCTTAAGATATGCTTATTTTACAAGCATTACAACTATTTTCACAGGTTTTGTTGGAGATTGTGCTCATTTGGGAGCTTATTTTAAGATCTTGCCATTTTAATTGAACAATTTTGTAGTGGTCAGAAGGCATCCAGTTCAGAATGAAATTGTCAAATGTGGACTACTGTGTGCCAAACTTACATACATGCTCTGAACTGTTGTTTGCCCAGGTACAAGCATAGTCAACAAAACAATAGCTGGGGAATTGGTGGAGTGCTTGCCTAGCACACACGAAACTCTGAGTTTGATCCTCAGCATTGCATAAATCTTGTGTGTTTGCACAAGTCTATAATCCAAGCACTTGGGAGGTGGAGGCAAGAGGATCGGTAGTTCAAGGTCATCTCATTCTCAGCTACATGGAGAGCTTGAGGTCAGCTTGGGCCAGAAAAAAAAAAACAAAAAAAAACCAGAGGGGTCTTCCTAGACATCTTCCATTCTTCCATAGTTTTATGACAGAGCAAATGTAAAGTACAGCAAAACAAACTTTGCACAACAAATTCTGGGCCACTAGACTTGGATCTCTTGAGTGTGACATGTTTTCTTCTTTATTTTCGGGGAGTTTCTACTTGAACACTTTACACAGAAGTCACTCAAGAAATAAAGTGATACTTTTTCTGTGGAATGACCACTTTTTTCCTTCTCTAACATCACCACAAATACATGGAATCAGACTTTCCCTAAATCTGATCTAGGGTGTACAGGGATACACAGGTTGTGGTGTGGAAAATGGAGGTAAAAATAAGTTAACTCTACTAGAGAAGGTGACAGTCCCATTGGGACTAAAACCTTTGAATCAATTGCGTGCTAGCAATATACCTCCATTTAGGCTAGCTTATGATTATGGACATAATCACAATGAAGCGACATATGAGGAAAAATAGGAAATTGACTAGCAGAGTGAAGAGTCGTGTGATTATGTTTTCTTCCTAACTGTAGCACACCAGGTTTCTTTCTTTCTTTTTCCTTTCTTTTTGGTAGTACTATGATGTCAAATTCTAAGTCCTTTCAATTATAACTATAATAAGTAATTTTAGGACAGAAGGAAGATTATTCACAAACTCATTCTGGGGTCGTATTTGGACTTCTACAAGAGATTCATTCAGAACTTTTGCTGTGTCATACATTAATTACACCTGGTGTAATGAATATTCTAAACCAAAAGATTTTGTTTAATGAATAGTAACTCCTTTTAAAGGAAGTCTATTTTTAACGTTTCAAATTTGAAGTGACAGAACTATCCCCAACCTTCGTTAAAGGTTTATGAAATGTCCACATTAAAAAAAATAAACCTTGCCTTCCACTTTTGAATATAGTAAGTATATAGTTGTATAGTAGAACTATGGCTTCCAATAAAATCCAATGTAACATTCATAGGTCTGTCGACCAAGGCACTTTATGGCCTTGAGAACATGTAAGGGCCTTGATGAACTACCATGGAACTCAGTTCTCAGACAGCCCCTAGAAAGTATTAAGGTTTTTTTTTTAATCCATGAGAACCATATTCTTTATTTATACTGTAGGATGAAAAGATGTCTTTTTTAGCAAATCCTACCATCCTGCTGTTTTGCATTTGAAACACTGCCCAAGTGTTCAGAGTAAGTGAAGTGTACAAATTGTATAAGCTTTTATATAAGCAATGCCATAACTGGGGTTTCGGTGGCCTGTAGAAACTTTTAATTGGATCCCTTTAATATCCTCCAACTCTGAGCAGCTTAAATTCAAAAGGTGACATCGCCTCTTACATTCCTTTTCAATTAAATATGATTATGTCCATGATCAGAAAATGTACTTTGCCAAAATATAAACCATTCATCTTCCTCAGCTAATTCATCAAGTTTTGACACCTGTTTCAATAATGTATACTTTTCCTAGAGGAAAAGAAATGAACTCCTGTCCTAGAGCATACACAATTTATTTTGTGAATATCGTTAACTATTAAAACATGATGGTAGCTGGGCATACTTTTGGGCTATACCCATTAATTTCACATTAAGTAATTTGGGTTATATACATTAAGTGCACATCAGTGATTCTGTACTATCTTAGCCTCAACAGCTACAGGACCATACTTTTTGAACTTATTTATTTTTTACAGAATAGAAATTCCACCACTCATTTCTAAAACGTTTTCCCAGTAAGTGGCCCAAAGATCTCCAGGTTGGCAAAGACAGCTCTGCTGCTGCTTGCGAACCAGTACTTGAAGGAGCCAAATGAAAATTGGGGGAGGGG
This sequence comes from Zapus hudsonius, assembly GCA_004024765.1. Classification (NCBI taxonomy): domain Eukaryota; kingdom Metazoa; phylum Chordata; class Mammalia; order Rodentia; family Dipodidae; genus Zapus; species Zapus hudsonius. The sequence continues at coordinate 97,273 of PVHP010000745.1, forward strand.
GGATACCCCGCACACCCTCTCAATTCCACCTGCTCTGGCCAGCCTCTCCAAGGCCCTAACTGGGGTGCTTCCAAATACACCCTAAATAAGGTACAATTCCCCAACATCCTGGTTGTGGGGTTCTGGCTTCTATCTTTAGAGGACCAGAAGCGAAATACGAAACTCCGCGTGAAACCAATCCGCGGAGCGGTCAGCACAGCCCGGCAGCCTCCCCAGCCCAGGGCGCCCGTCTAACTCCTCGGGACTGACGATTTCAAACCGGGCCGGCCGGGAGAGGGACGAGTCAGGAACGTAATGTGACGGGCTCAAGTGACAGGTCCCCTCTCCAGCCCAGCCCTCGCGGAGGCAGCGCTGGCGCCGGCCAGGTAGATTCACGCTGGGCTCCCGGAGGCGGGCGGAGCCCTCCGCCCGGCGCGGCCCCCAGGAGGGCGCGTGGAGAGGGGTGGGGGCGCGCCCAGGTGTTTTGGCGGGTTTCCGGACACGTGCGCCCCGCGTCCCCGCCGCCTCCCCGCAGCCCGGGCCACTCACCTCCGTCCCCGTAGGTCTCCACGCCGTAGCCGTCCTGCAGCCCGTTACTCCAGGTGCCCTCGTAGCGGGCGGGGGTGCACAGGCTCTGCCGGACCCCGTAGCGCCCCTTGAAACCATGGGACCACTCCCCCCGGTACATCCACTTGCCCTTCGTCTCCACCCCCAGCCCGTGCCGCTTGCCCTGCGCCCAGTAGCCCTGGTAGGTGTTGCCGCTGGGCCAGGTGTAGCCTCCGACCACCTCGAAGCCGTGCGACCAGGAGCCCGAGTACTCGCCCTGGCCCTTGGGCCCCGTGCAGATGCCGTGCCCGTGCGCCTTGCCCTCCTCCCAGCCGCCGCAGTAGGTGCCGCCATCGTCGAAGTCGAACCTTCCGCCCGTCATTCGGGGGGCAGCCCCGGCGCGCTCCCCGCGGGCGCACGGACGCGGGCGGAGCTGGGCACGGCAGGGTGTAGCTCGGGGGTGCGGGCCCGGCGGGCGAGCTCACGACTGCGCCCCGGGCAGCTCGCGCGGCCGCTCGGCTCCAGTCCGACGCCGCCGCGGGGCTCCTGCGCTCGGGTGCCACCGCCGCCTGCCCTCCGCGTCCTCCTCCTCCTCGTCCTCCTCCTCCGCCGCCGCCGCCGCCCCGGCCAGCGCCGCGCTCCAGAGGACAGCCCGAGCTCCGCCGCGGACCTTCAGCGGCTCCCGCCCGCCCACGTGAGCCGGGCGCCGCCCCGTGCCCGCCCCTCGTCCCCTCCCCGGGCGCCCAGGCCCGGCCCCGCGGCGCGCCCGCCTCGCCCGGCCCGGCCCCCAGCCCCCGGGGCGCCGCCGCTTCCCCGCGCCGTGGGAGGGCGCGGGGAGCCGGGGACGGACGCGCGACCGTCGCGCCGGGGATGGAGGCGCGATCGCCCGCGTGGGGGCCGCTCCCGGGCCGGTGGGCGGGCGTCGGAGCGGAGTCTCCGGGGTTTGGGGCTTTTCAGTTCTGGTTCGGCGCCTGCAAGTGCGGCCACGTGTGTGAAGAAGGGAAAGTCGTTTTCTCCGTGTTTGTGTGCATGGGGTTTGTACGTGCATTTTCCTCCTCAGCATTCGAACTTGTGTGCCGTTGCATTTGTCTTGCTCAGCTGTCATCATGAATTAATATCCTCCAAATATATGTGTGCATGTGATATAAATCTGCCGCGGCCTAGATATAATTGTGCAGAATGTTCTTTTCCACCTACCCATTTCGGAGCACATGGGTTTGCATTTCTTTAATGAAAATACCAGGGAAGAGCAATGCGGTTTGGAAAAGCATGGAATAAGTCACCGAGGTTTTGTGTGTAATAGTGAAGAGAAGGGCTTATGTCTGTCTTTGCAGGAGCAAAGGATATTGCCTTTTACATTAGCGCCTGCTTCCCCTTAATGACTCCTCTGTTCTTCACGACCTGAGAAATTCTTCAGCCTGGAGCTGTGTGGCAGCAGGCTCTCTTCTGTGTGTGTTGTATAAGTGCCTGGAATGCACACCTGGTGCCTCTCCACTGTTATCCAAGTTTAAGAAAGTCAATAGAAGTGTTCAAGGAGGGATATGGTTTAGTAAAGCACTTCTCTAAACTTACAAAGAAGCTGTGACCTACAAAGCCAGGGACAGATGTCAGCTGATCCACTTTCCAGCTTCAGTGTAGCCTTGTTAAACTCACTTTAGACACTTCTAAACTTTTCAACCTCTTTTTCACCATTTTCTGAATGGAAATGACTAGGTGTGCCTTTCCTTTTCCGTGTTAGGTAATAACTGGGTGTATTTTGAGTGTAGTGCCCAGCAAAGAGTTCTCCTTGTTAACCAGCAAGTCGAATTGTTTGGAAAGGACTCTTCTAAGAAGAGGCATTGCTCTCAACCTCACTCTCAAAATTCTCCTGGGACACACTTCCTCCAAGTTCACAGCCAGCCAGGGGTCTTAGATTGGCCTCTGAAGGCAACAGACCTGCTGGACATCCTTTTGTTCCTTAGCTTGACAGGCACTGCTTGACTGGCGGAGGATCTGGTAGTTGACAATCAGATAAAAATGTAAGGACAGGTGTCTGGAAAGCAGCTGGGGGAAAGCAGCCTTTCCTACACAGAATAGGAACTGAAATTGACCTTGATTGTCTCTGTCTTAGAACTAGAGCTGGCCTTTCCTGCTTAATCTGTCTGAAAGACTGAAAGAAAAATCTGTTTACATGAAGCCAAATGACCAAAAAGAATTAGAAACCCTCATCCATGGTGCTGCCTGAAGAGTTGCCCAGAATACTGCTTACCCTAGTGGCCTGAAATAATTAGGCATCTCGCTCAGCATCTTGTCCTATACTGGGAATTGATTCAGGCCACTGGGAAAAGGAGGGCCCTGGGCTTTGCAGCTGAGCCATTACATAGACAAATCCAGTCCCGTCTATTCTGAGGTTCTGTGTTTTTTTAATTAATTAATTAATTTATTTGTAAGCCTGGAATGGGCATGCCAGGACTTCTTGCCACTGCAAGTGAACTATAGATGCACATACCACTTTGTACATCTGGCTTCAAGTGGGTGCCAGGGAATTGAACCTGGTTGGTAGGCTTTGCAAACAAGTGCCTTTAACCACTGAGCCATCTCTCAAGCCTCTAAGGCTTTTGATTGGAGAAATAGTGTGGTGCTCAAAATAGTATTTCTTTCCCCTTTCTTTTTCAGCAGGCTTTCTTCACAGGGGTGAGCTTTTGTCTCTGTTTTTTTGTTTGTTTCTGGTTTTCGACCCACTCGCATGTGTTAGGCTCATATGCTCTTTAAAAGTTGCTTTTTAGTGACTTATTCTTTTATTTATTACTTTTCCTAACTAGTTCTCACATAAATGAAGGCTTTTCTAGAATATAATACACATTTCAAGTTTCTGGCTTCTGCAATAGCTGTGCGGTCATTCATGGTAGACTAAGAATGGCATTTCATACATATCTGGGTAGAGTATGGAGATTTCGGTAGGATAACAGACATGGTTATTTGGTTTTTAATTTTGTTTTTCTTCTGGCTAGCCCTAATAGATTTTCTCCTTGGAAAGAACCTTAAGTAAAAATGACAACCGTCCACCAGATAGGTGCTTTCAAATTTCAACTAAACTGAATCTTAATTTGACTTTGCCATAGACTGTCTGTATTGAAGAAAGTTTGTATTGAACTTTTGCTGTGTTACCAAACCGCTGTTGGCAAAGTAAATGTGTCCCAGGGGTGTCCAACCTTTTGACATGTGACATGACACTGTCATCTGAAAATTTGTTGGGCTGCATTTACCGCTATCCTAGGTTGCTTGCGGCCGGCAGACCATAAGATGAAAATGCCTGTAAGCCATGCTTCCTTTACCAGCTGCCATCATGGAAGACTGTGTCCCCATCACGTGGATGTGTTCCTGAATGTAAGCCATGGGGTTCAATAGCCATGGTAGGAGAAGATAGCGGGTGGAGAACCAGGAAGAGGAGGAGGTGCTGAAAAGAATGGCAGAACAGATAGTAGTAGAGGAATGATGTTGCGGTTTCATAGGCAGAGTTAGTAATGTCCTTATTTTCCCTCTCACTCTGAACCTTTGCCCTGGATAAGGGGGAGTTGAATTTAGCTTTAAGAAGGGATTAGTAAGAAGAGAATGTGAATGTTGGTGTGACAGGTGGGATGGGGGAGGTCATTAAAGCCCAAGGGCCAACCACCACTCTGGCAGTTTGCTTTCCTCCATGCTCAAAACCCCAGCCAATACGTGTTTCCCTTCTAAAAACTTTTATAACAAACGGCAAGCCACTTTCGGTGTGAATATGTCCAGTTAACATGTTGGTAAGGATGTTTTGCTTAGAATTAATGATACTGCTTTTAATTGGTAGTTTCATTTACTTACATATTATAATTAATGACTGAGAATTTTTAATAAAACTTTTACAAAATCTACAAGTGTTTGCGGTCTAAAGGGCATAAAGTGTATAAAAACTACATGTAGTTAAAATCACTTGTATAATTCAAAATAAATATTATGTGCTTCATTTATAAAATCAAAATTTAAATTGTCCATAATAAATACAAAAATTCAGAAATATAATCATAAGCTTTACAAACAGCATGAAACCAGAAGCAAAAACTTGTAAAGTTAATGCTCTTTAAATCATTTAAGGCAATTACTATATACCAGATACTGTGCTAAGGCTTCTTGTTGTTGTTGTTATTTCCTTGTGCTGGGGATTAAGCCGGGCCTTGTATATGCTAGGCAAGAGCTCTACCACTTTTCATATACCCAGTCCTGTTTTTATTTTGAGACATTATTGCTCAATTGCTCATCCTGGCCTCACACATTTGATGGTCCTGCCTGAAGGTCCTGAAAGGCAGGGGCCAGCGCTGGCTGAGGTGGTTCTCTCTCACTCTCTTTTATTGGAGTGTTAATTGAGAGCTCCCAAATGGGGGAAGCAAATGAGTGGGGACGGGGGAGGGAGTGGTGAGGAAAGTTGGTGAAGATGGCTTTTATTTCTTGTTTTAAGAAGAGTTGGCTGAGTGTATTAAAATGCTACTGTCTACATTTTAAGAACAAAATGGAGGAAAATTATAGGGGTTGTGGAAGGTATGCTCGTTTGGGGGAGAACGATACCAAATATACATGAAGGCGGGAGTATAGCTTAGGCTGGCGTGCTTGTCTCCAGGCACCTCTCTCAGACTCTGGGTTCAATCCCCAGAACTGTGAACAAACAAAACCTAGAAATAAACACCAGTAGAGATGTTTAGAAGGCAGTTGACAATTGAGTAATAGAAGACAAAAACTAAATAAGTAAGTACTTAGTTTTCTTCTCAGAAGTACTTCCTTTTGAGACTTGAGCTAGTCACTCATGCTACTGGTGGTCTACTCCTTCCTGCCATAATCCTCTTTGGGTCACTTCTCTGTGCTCTTACAGTGCTGGTGGCTCATCCACTACACCTGCATGCTGTCCCCTACCATTGTCCAGGACAGCTTCATCCTGGCCTCAGAAAGCCAGATGACACAGCTAGACCTGACTTCCACCCAGATACAGGCTAGTTCTGAAACATGGAACTTTACAGTTCTGCTCTTTGACAGCATTCTCTCATTTCCCACTCTCCACGAAGAAGCTACTATCATGAAAGTATCACTCCTTGATGTCCCCCTGGCCTCTGGCCTTTTCCTGCTCTGCCTAAGAGCTGCATGGAAAGCATTCAACTTCCTTTTCATAGAGCCTTCTGGTGCATCTGTATGTCCTGTTCAGCATCCTAAGCCACTAGTTCCCATTCCCTACTGTTGTAAGCTTTTGGGCATGACCACACCATTGACCAGTTGCCACTGTAAACCCTGGTTGTGAGACTCGTGCACACACTTCACTCTACATCCAGGTGTTTTCACTGTTCTGCAGATACTCTGAGCCCCAACCCTCTCCAATTGAACAGGGGATCTTGTCTTCTTCCTTACACAGGAAAGGATGGCCTATGGGAATAGTCCTTTCTTCTTTACAAAGCTTAATATCTGTATTAGATTTCTGTTACTATGGGACAAAATACCTGAGCAAGATAACCTATAATGAGGAAAGATGTATTTTGGCCCAAAGTTTCACTTCATAGTTGCCTTTGGGCCTGTGGTGAGGAGGGAAGGGAGTGTTTGATGAAGGAACCATACCATTTCATGGCATGAAGGCTAGGATGGAAAGACAGAGGAAGGGCCAGGATCCCACGATCCCCCTCAAGGATACACCCCCCACGACCCTAACTGATGGTAGGCCCTGCCTCCTAAGGATTCCCTGACCTCCCTGTGCCAACAGAAGCTGGTGACCAAAGTTTAAGATCTGAACTGTGACATTATTTCCATTGTCTTCCTTCACCATCCACTTTCCCCCAAGATGAAAAAAAAATTATCCTTTTTTCCTCTCCAAGACTTTGGTCAGTTCCTTTCCTCTTAAATTTATTTCCTTCCCTTCTAGTCAACAAACATGCGGTGGTGTCCTCCACAATAAAACTCCTGGTTTCTGCTGCTTCTTTTTTGTCAGTCTTCTGTACCCATTCTCACAGCTGCCCACCTTCCTGACAGTTTTCACCACCCCAGCTCTGCCTGTCATACCAGGAGACTTCGATTCTGCTCTCCAGAGTCAGTGAAGTTTGTCTCATCATCGGGACCATTTTACAGATGAAATGGTGAGCTCCCACTCTGCCAGTGACAGCTGAAACTTGATAGTAATGAGCATGTCATTCCTTGGTTTCTATGAATCTCTCCTCTCTTGCTTCTCTTCTCTTTCTTCATCTCCCACCTCTATCTCATTCCCTGTTTTTCTTCTTTCTGTCCCTTTTTGTTCATTGTTTTAGGCGAGCTGCTGTGTTCTAATCTTTAGCTTCCTGATGTGAGAATTTTGTGTAATTGCTGGATACTTGTTGTCTGATACAGCTAGGCAGTCCTACCCTAGAGGCGAAGTCTAATTTAGAAACAGTCTAATTCCTATATAAAAACACCAGCTGAGCCTTGTGTAGACCTCAAGGGCAATGCTTTGGTTTCTTCTCATGACTTGTCCCTGAGGGCCTCTGCCTGCTTTTCCTAAAGGGGAAAGCCACATGTAGACCTAGTCAGTGTTCACATCAAACATAAGTTCACAGAGGGTTTCAGGAAAGCGCTAACAATGAAAATGTAATGACAGGTGAGAGAGAGACTTAATAGAAAGAGTAGTGAGCTTGAAGACACAGAGAGGATTCCAGTCTATTTTGAAGACCTTAATCAACTGGGTGAATTGGTATACATGTACAATTCAAGCACATGGAGGCAGAGGCAGGAGGATGACTTCAAATTCAAAGCCAACCTGGATACTTGTCGGCTGGTTCAGTTAGGCAGTCTTACACTAGAGACTAAGGCTAATTTGGTCACAGTTGAAGTCCTAAATAAAAAGTAAAGCTGAGCCTTATATAAATCTCAAGGTGAAGATTGGCATATTGAGTTTGAGATCAGCCAGGGTTACATATGGAGACCCTGTCACAACCAAACAACAAAAAAAGTAATATAACGATCTGAATCACATATCAAAATGTATGTGTGCATATATATCTATGCACATGTATGGGGTGTTTCAGACTTGAGGACATATATCTGGCTCAGATTTGGATCTTTGGGTCTCTGTAAAATATTTCTAAGAACATAAGAGATTTTAAAAAATAATAAAAGCACAAGGAAAACAACTGTAAATAGCTGTTACGGTCCCAGTGTCCTAAGATTCCAGAGGGCAGAGTGATTATTCATACTGCTATGATTGAACATATTTGGGACAATTATGGACATATTGTTTAACTTTTGGATTCAGAGAAGTGCTTCCTTCTAGACATTATAATGTAATGATCTCAAGTAGGGACGCCCTGCAAAGAAAGGGATGCCTGCAATGACAAGGTTTGGAAAGAAAAGACCTGTGGGAAAGGGGTCTGAACAGACCTTTAAAGTCCTGCCTTCATCTGTCTCATAATATATGTAAAATCAGAATCAGCTCTGAAGACATGGCTGAAAGGGAACAGTATGGGAAGTAGTGCAAATGGGTGGGGGAGAAACATTTGGGAGTATTGGTATTAATATATTAAAAGTTGTGAAAAATGATGTGATAACCTTTTCATAAAACAGCTGATTAAATAGGGAAGGCATACAATATTGTTGAAAATGCAAATAAAAAGTAAGTCACCTAAATGACTCATAACTGAGAGAGAGAGAAAAAAATCAATTATTGGGCAGTAAAAGAAATGTAAGTTATAACTGAGGACTGAATAGCTCCAATGGCTCTGGAATGGGATTTTAAACAACAGTCAAGAAATAGCAAAGGTGAGGCTGGGGAGATAACAGTAATGTGCTTCTTTTGCAAGCGTGAGGAGCGGAGTTCCATCCCCAGTACCCATATAAAATGCCAGGGGTGGTGATGCTTGCCTGTAATCCCAGCTCTGAGAAGGCAGAGAGGGGCAGATCCCTGGAACTCACTGGCTAGCCAGCTTAGCCTAAATGGTGAGCTCCAAGTCAATGAGAGGGCCAGTCTCAAAGGAGATGGACAGCCTTCCTGAGGATGCCACCTAATGTCCTCTGGTCTTCACAGGCACATACGCTCACACAAAACCAGAAGCAGAATAGCAAAGGCTTTTCTCCAACTGAACAACAGGAAGGTGTTTTATCCTCACCATGTGTTGCCTCCTGGCTGCACATCCCCTCAGCATGCACTCTGCAAAGCTCTTGTACAATTCAGACAGGGATCACTTTCTTCCTTTCTTTCATCCCCCTCTAGTATTTTTTTTATGATTTCTTGCATTTCACTTACCACTTTCACATAACACATACTTTTCAAAGCTCACCAAGCCATCAGAACTTCCCAGGGGGTGGTCTTGGTGGTGGTGCGTCACAAAGATGTTTCTTCAAGAGAGTCACTGGCAGAAAGCTCCAGTTGCCATGACTTCAGATCAGCTATGGATGGTGCTTCCATCAAGGCTGCACTCTGCTCACAGCACCCTGTTGCATGAAATGTTTTCCCTAGGGAGACATGACCGCTTGTCTTTTCACCCTGGATAGGGCACAAACAACAGACCTTACGCATGATTGCAACAAACCCAATTTTGTTGAACCAATGAGTTTATTGGGGTTCACAGAACACAGGTGAGGGGTTACTTACAGAAGCACTGATGGCTCAAAGGCAACTATATCACCAACAAGCCTACCTCAGCATAGGTGGTTGAAGCTGCATTTAGGCAGATGGACTCCAGGAGTTGTTTACTGCCTCTATAACCTTGTGAGGGGAGTTGTGACCTTGTAAGTTTCAGCCTTCCCAGATTTTACCTCCTGCTTCCTGGAAAAACAGAATGTTTCAAAACAGAGGAAATTGCTACACAACACATCCCTGCAAAGAAAAAGTCCAATTACTGCATCTTTTGTTTCTTAATACAGAGAAGGAAGCAGAGCACCTGGTAGGCCTCTTGAGTTCTGGAAGTAATACAAAGTCTACTTAGAAACTGTTCTAGCCTCAATGTCAGGTGACCGGGAAGAAAGTCACCAGCCTTGAGAGGACTCAAGACAGGATGTGATTTAGGCAGCATCAGCATATCTGGAAGTGTTGAATGTGTCACTGGGGAGAAAGCATAGGGGAGATGGTCAGAAGTTTTGGTTGAAGAACCGCCGTGCAGGTTGACAGGGTCTAAAGCAAGGCCAGAATACCTGCAACAGATAACTATGTATCTTTTTGGTTTTTTGTTTGTTTTTGAGGTAGGGACATGCTCTAGCCCAGGCTGACCTAGAATTCAATATGTAGTCTCAGGGTGGCCTTGAACTCAAGGCGATCCTCCTACCTCTGCCTCCCAAGTGTTGGGATTGATGACATTTGTCACCATGTCTGGCTGAGAAATAGTTTTTGGTGAGTTCCTTGGTCTTTATGGAAAAGAAACATCTGTTCTCTCTCATATTTGGATCCTAGCTTCAAGTGTGTAGATTTGGTTGTGAGTAGGAGTGAAAATTAGTAGTAGAGGCCAGGAAGCTACAAAGCTACAAAGGCCATGAGGGTGGGAGGAGAGGGGGGGTTAAAGGAAGGGTGTAGCAGCTGTGTAAGTAGAGGGGCAGAATACTGGGGGTGAAACGGTCTTCGTAGGGTCAGGGGAGGGGATAGAAGAGAGGAGGTGGTGGAAGGAGGGCTAATCAAAATGAAAGATGTTATAAATAAGCCATAGGGAAACCTACATCTTCACTAACTAAATGATATATATGTTAAAAAAAGAGACTGTGTGCAGAAGTACTCTCTGGGAGTGGATAATGCTGTGCCCAGCAGCCATAGATGTTACAAGAAAATTCCAGTGTCAGGAGTGTGATACATTCCAGTAAGTTATTGGTCAGGAAAGCCCCTGATGATCCCAGTGTAACAGGATACTAAGGCTTTTGGTTGCCCACCAGAACTAGATAGAACTAAATGGTAAGAAACTAATGCAGAAGATGACATGTGCTTTGGCTGCAGGTCACTGAGATATGAAGCTGCAGCTGAGCTTGAAACCTCCTCCCTGTTGACTAGCTGACATCATGCTGGAAAGAGTTATGCAGCATGTTGGAAAAGAAAAACCAACGGTCATGACAAGCAGTAGACCCTACAAGTTTAACAGCTGGCCAGCCAGGCCAAATGCACCAACTATGCAATGGTGACATGTCTGTTATAGGAGAAATCAACTGCTCTGTGATTGGACTTGAGGCCTGTTCCATGGGAGGGAATTCCTGCCTGGTATTGAAACCCTCAACAAAAACCTATGGCTGGGGAGGTCATAAGCCCTAGGGATGAAACTATTACTATTGTCTGGCTAAATGGACATATTATGCTCAATAAACTGCCCTCTAAATACTTATGTTTATGCCATATATTAATGCTACTCTCACTTTTGACTAGAAAGCTTCTCTTTTCAGATGGAGGTGACTACTGGGAGACTCAGAGCTCATCAAATTGTGGAGAAGGGACAAGAGTGTTAAGCACTAAATGAGACATCTCTATCACACCCTTCAAGGCTCAGGAACCTTTGCAGAAGAGGTCGTAGAAAGAATATAAGAGCCAAAGGAAGGGGAGGACTGCTTACAATACTCTTTTCTAAAAACAAAGTGGCCTTGATGCTCATGACCTCACAGTGGCTGACACTACCTACACAAGACCTGCATGATAAGAAGAAAAAATAAATGATGACATCAAAATAGAAGAGAGACTAGTTGGAAAGAAAGGATTCAATGGAGGAGGATTTGGAAGGGGAAAAGGGAGGGTGGTAGGAAGGGATCATGATCATGGTATATTGTCTATAGACATTATCAATAAAAAGTTAAAAACAAAAGGAACATCTGATCCTGGGACAAAGTGTCATTCATCCGGAATTTCCCATTATGAGCTGAGTCCTATTAAATCTGCCAATAAAAAGTTGCTTACACTTTGAAGTACTTCATTACAAGTTATATATTGGAATCACCAAGATCAAACTGAATAGGACCAGAGGGCCCAATAAACTGATAGAACAGGTTGCCCAGACCTTGTTCCCAGCTCTCCTGCCGACAGAGCAGGATTCCATACAATGTACCAAAGGCACAGGGAAGGCTGCCTTTGGCTGGTGGATAGATGGGCTTGGAATGTGAATCAAGCTGAAAATGAATGAAGGCATATTACAGCCAAATTCACAAATTCACAAATGACCTGTAAAAATGATCCAATAGGCAGAGCTGTCAGCAATAGACCTTATTGTGTTTTATGTGAGTAGAAAATGGCACCATGCCTGAATATATGTACACTTCTGTACAATGACCAAGCAGGGGAGGGTTATTCAAAATGAAAGATGTTATAAATAAGCTATGTGGAAACCTATATCTTCACTAGCTAAATAATATATATGTTAAAAAGGAGATTATGTGCGGAAGTACTCTCTGGGAGTGGATAATGCTGTGCCCAGAAGCCATAGATGTTACATGAAAATTTCAGTGCCAGGAGTGTGAAACATTACAATAAGTTATTGGTCAGGGAAGCTCCTGATGATCCACAAAGATCACAGGATACTAAGGCTCTTGGTTGCCCACCAGAACTAGACAGAACTTAGTGGTAAGACACTTTTGGCAAAGATGACACATGCTTTGGCTGCAGGTCACTGAGAAATGAAGCTGCAGCTGAAGTAGAAGCCTCAGCTTGGTCATCTTGTCAAGGTACTTGAAAGACAAGCACTGGGCGACTGGAAACATGGAAGTGTAGGGTAGGGATATGTGGATGTTTAGACACAGTGTGAAGAGGTTTGTTTTCATATGCTAATGCCCTTAATGTGAAAACCCAACTAGACTACTACAAGACTGGGGCTGTTGGCTTTAATCAGCATTCTTCATGAGCCATCCGAGGTCTGGAATAAGGAGCATATTCATTTAGCAGTCCTAGGGTATCCATGTAGGTTACACATGGGCCCATCAGCAAAGACTCCTCCTATCAAGGCTGGCTTAGCTACTGTTCTCTCTGACTTACCTTCCCTGCAATGGAGACTGAGAATAACAATCACCTCTGTGATAGAGGGCTGACTTATCAGGTTCCTTCTGGCCTTGGAAGCACCAGTAGTTCATTGTGACCGGGATGGACAATATTCTGGGTATGGATTTGCTTTTCCTGTCCAAAGAGCCTCCACTTTTGCCATACTATTCTGGGGCTTATGGAATGACAGATCTACAAGCATGGGATTCCACATATTAATCAGGGGCCTACCACATAATGGAGGTATCAGTGTGAGCCCTGATTGTGGGGCCTACTGGCCTTATCACATGCTGCAGTACCCCTTACCTGTACTATTCATGAGGAGCCAACCTCATGGAATGATGAAATCGGCTTCAGTTTTCTTGTATTCTGCAGAGATGATCTGGTGTCTTTTGTGATACGATATTTGTACTGATTTCCCAAGCTATTTCATTTTAATCATTTAATTGGTGTGGTGATTTGATCCAGGTGTCTCCCACAAATGTATTTGTTCTGAATGCTTGATCCCCAGCTGCTGGCAGTTTTAGAATTGGAACCTTGTTGGAGGCGTGTTTTGGGGGTGAGTTTATGGGGATTATAGCTGGCTTCCCCTTGACAGTGTTTGGCACACCTTCCTACTGTTTGCAGTGCTGTGGAGGAGGTGATGTCCATCCTCTGCTCATGCCATCATTTTCCCTGCCATCATGGAGCTTCTCCTCGAGTCTGTAAGCCAAAATAAACGCATTCCTTCAAAAACTGCCTTTTGGTTGGGTGCTTTTCACAACAACAAGAAAGCTGACCACAACAACTGATAACACTGAAGATTGATTCCAGGACTCTTTACAAAGGCTCTACCATTAAGTTACATCCCCAGCGCTATCTTTCTTATCCCTGAAACTCTTAGCTCTGCAGGGTTCTGAAGGGGAAGCATTCTTGCCCCAGGACAAAGGAGGTGTGCTACCTGGCAGTCTCATTGCTTTGTACCCAGCAGATGAAAGAGGTTTACTGACAAGGGTGATTGATCCTCAAGAGCAGGAGGAGAGGTGTTTCTACAAGAAAGGTGGAGAGGAATACCTGAAGAACACAGGTGATGCATTAAGGTGCTTGATACGCCCCTAGCTCCTTGGAACTATGGATGCATATACACAATAGCCTCGGTCTGAGAATATGACAACAACATATGCACACATATGCTTACACATACATTTATTGGTGGGTCTTGGTTAAAGGATGATGAAAAACCTAGTCCATAACTTTACAAAGCTGCATAATATTCAAATTTCATGGGCCTGGAGAAAGAATAATAAAACTTTCTATGTACTGATATAGAAAAATCCCCAAGATCTACTAGGTTAAAAAGAGAGAGGAAGGCACAAAACAATGCATGCAATATTTTATTGCATTTTTTTGTATGCATGTGAAAAACCCAGGAGAAGAGATAAGGGAAAAATGGGGGAATGGAAGCTTCCTTGAAAAGCAGTTTGATTTGCTTTTATTTTAAATACTGAAATTATATAGCTTATTACTAATTAAACTGAAATGTGACCCTTAGCATCTTATTTTTTAGTTATTTAAAATCAACCCTGTGTTCATGGTTGAATAGAACTGCTCATTTGCAGATGATGCAGAAATGTGGGTAAAGCAATCTGTAGACCAGTGAATTCTAGGACCCTCCAAAATTTGCTGTTCCAAATGGAAAAAGACTACTTGGATTATCCATATGTATGAGTGATTTCTGACTCACCAATTGATAACATAATCCACAGATTGCCTGTGACTGAAATGTATAGTTAGAGTCTTCTAACTGTATCCTGACTGCCAATCCTACTGTATTTGCTGAGTTCTGCTATTTGTAGAAATAAGTATAAGTCATCATTTCCATCCATGTAACACTGAATTATACATCATTTCTACCCTTCAGACCCATATTTAACATTCCTTTAGATTAATATTTCATCAAGATGATGGTGAGAATCCTTAGGTGAGCAAAGGAGCATCTTTTTCAGTGGCAGTCATCCAGTGAGCTTACCTTGTGGTCCTAATGTGTTACTCAGATGGTGTCATTACTGAAGGGCAATTTGCAAAAATCCCTTGTTGATGATCACTTGGAGGCTCTTGTTAAATGTGCACCTGCCCAGGTTTGTCCCTTGATGAATTCTGAGGCTGTGGGTTTGTGTTGGGCTCAGTAATCTGTTTTTAATAATACTCGTGAGTATTCTCCAGGGAAACACTGATGGATGGTAATCTCCCCATGAGGATTACCTTAGAGTCTATGAACAGATTAAATATATTCGAAGTTGCCTAGTACTAGCATTCCTATCGTGATTTCATCTTTTTTTTGGCATGAATTTTCTCTTAAAATACTATATGAGCAATACCTTCCTTCTTGTCATTTTTAAAAGCAAAATTCAGAATGATAGACCATGTCCTTTAAGGATAAATGTACAATGGGCAGTGAACATTTAAAATGCAGAACAAAGCATTAATGAGGTACCCTTGAAACCTAACTTACAATAAAATCGAAAACTAATTCATGGATGGACTTGTAAGGTGTTTGTCTCTGACACAGCACTTGAAGCCTGACCTCAGAGAGGTGTGCTTTCCCTGGGGACTGCTAATCTTGAGAGGTCTGTTTCTGATCCCCTTCCCTTTTCCCCCTCTCCACCTTGGAGAAGAGCTGGGGTCCAGGACATGAGCTAAACCCAGAGGAGCTCTGCTCTTGAGAGGACACACAACAAAATATTCCTGCCCTCCTCTTGGGAACTCTAGGCACTTTATAATAACAGCCTTGATCTGCTGGCAAGTTCTCACTGTCATGCCCTCACTAGGCACTATGTTCCCTGGGCACACTGGCCTTTCTTTCTTGCTTCATGTCAGCACCAGGAGAAGCTAAACAGGAGGATGTCAGACTGCGCACACCATCTGCACCATGTATTCAAGTTCTAATTAAGAGTTGGGGGAGTCATAATTTCCTCCAGAGCAAAATACTTGGGAAGTTAATGTGGTTTTTTTGAATGTGTTCTGGGTAATTGATCCTCAGCTGATGGCAGTTTGGGTTTTACAACCTCGCTGGAGCTGTGTTGTTGGGGGTGGGCTTATGGGGGTTATAAGCTAGTGTTTAGCACACCTTCCTGCCATTGTTTGCAGTACTGTGTCAGAGATGATGTCCACCACTCTGCTCATGCCATCGTTTTCCCTGACATGATAGAGTCTCCCCTTGTGTCCATAAACCAAATAAACCCATTCCTCCACAAGCTTCTTTTGCTTAGGTTCTTTCCGGGCAGCAACTAGAAAGCTGACTACAACAGATTTGGTACCAGAAGTGGGGTGGACATCAAAGTTCATATATTTCTTTTCCTCAAAATTTACCCTTCTTAGGCTGGAGAGATGGGTCAACAGTTAAAGACACTAACTTATAAAGCCTTCTGGCCTGGGTTCATTCCCTAGTCCCCACATAGTAGTGGCACATCTGGTGTTCATTTGTAGTGGTAAGAGGCTGTAGCATACCCCTGTTTTCTTTTCTTTCTTTCTTCATTTTTGCTCTCTCTTTCAAATAAATTGAAATATTTAAAGAAATTACCTTTTTTACGTTGTTACATGCTAATGAAAATATACAAAAATGCTAGAAAAGATATTTCCTTCTCTGCAGTTATTTCAGTGATATGACTGTTATCTTCAGATTTTCCGTTTTGTTCAATTGCTCAGTGTTGCCAATATGAAGCAAGTGCTTTCTAAATGGAATGCCCTGTGATGGGCAGAAGGCCATTAACTGCCTCCCCTCATGGAGCTTCCAGTCTTCAGAGGGAGTATATACTAAACCCTATACAGCAGTGTAACACGCTGGGCCACAGATGGTAAAGAAGTGTCATAAAAACATTGCATAAGACATTTTATTTGGTTTGCAAGGTTAGGGAAGACCTTAACATTCATCCATCCGATGCATTTATCTATCCATTTGCTATCCATTACTCAATCATTTATCTGCCTACTATTCATCTCCCATCCATCCTTCCAATAGATATGGCTCAGATGTTTGCTAGGAAAGTGGTGTTTGTGCCAAGCTCTGAAGGATGAGTAGAACGCAGCCAGGACAGTAAGTAGATCAGCTGGAGAAGAGGAACCAACTTTCAGAAAAGAGCTTGGCAAGTTGAAGGGACAGAGGAACGGAATGTGTGTCTGACTCATTGAGCCAGGGAGAGAGGGTCTTGGTGAGGGATGGTGCTGGGGAGGAAGGCAGAGACCAGGGCTTGTTTGTGATCTTATTCTAAGAACATAGTAAGAAACCTGATTAGTCACCTCTCCTATGGCTTGGGGGTAGGGCAGGGAAAACAAAAAAGACACAGAAGGGAAGTGTTAGAGAATATGAAAAGGATGCTAAATGCCATCCTCTCCTTTTGGATTCTAATACATACCAGGAAGCAAAACAATACCCCCCTCTTCTATAGGACAGAAATAACTTTGAAAGGAAAATAAACATGATTCTAGATTTCTCTTTAATGGTTTTTGTAATTTTATGATTTTTGTTTAAGCTTACATTGTTATGATTATAATATGTAAAAAATTAAAGAAGGTATACTTCTGCAAGTTTGTGGTTTATTTACAACACAAAACCAACCTAACTTAAAACAATAGCAATGAAACTAATAATCTGAATTTTATGTGACAGATGATATTTTGCATTTTCAAATGTTAGGGTGCTGCCTACAGAGACACAGCTTCTGAGATCTGTATCCAGCTGGATGCCTGGAGACCTTACCATGTGATCTCAGAGGAAGCTTTTATTTGCAGTGTACTGGCACACCATTTGGCTATGGCTTGGTGGAGATATACCAAGTCATATTAGCCTTTTCCCTTCTCATTAGTCAGAAAGAAGAAGAAAGACTCAGCACAAAGATCTACCTAAGCATAAACACAAAGGTAGTTCCCAAATCCAAGGTCAGTCATGGAGATGAATGATCTAGAGAGATTTTTCAGATCTCTTCAAATTCCTGGGTGAAATCCCATGGGTGAATGGACTTGTATGTGGAAAACAATCCTAAAGAGAGAATGACTCCCAGAATTCCTAGAAACTACTTCTTCTCCCATGGTGACATGATAAATTGTTTCTTCTAAAACACTAAAAAAGGACCCTTGGAACTCAAAGTTTGGTAGGATCAGGAGGGATTATTAAGATTTCAGTGTAAGGAGAGACCACAATTTAGGTGAGGTCACAGGTCCCCATTTTTTCCTACTTATCAAAAACCTACTTATTAGAAAGGTCTTTGCCCCCCCCCCCCCCCCGTCCATGTGGCTTAAAAAGTTGTTGAGCACTATTCTCTGAAATCAAGTACACAAACCTATTCCCACTTTAGGAAGAAAGGATTAGTAGTCCTGGGAAATCTGGGCTTGCCCTCAGGCACATGCAAAACAGTTCTCATAGAAGTCTGTAAAACTCAGAGCTCTCAGCAATTATACAATGTGCAAAATGCTAAAAGCAGCTAATGAAAAAAATCTATGAGTTGTGAGAAAGCAAAAATGATGTAGTCTAGATTTGTTTGTTGATCAGGTTAATACATTTGGAATGCCAATCAAAGATGAGTTTCACTGTTCCAGATTATCCTATAACCATGGTTATTGCTAAGTGAGGGGTAGGCATACAAAGAAAGTGAGGTTGAAACTCATGGCTTGGAAAGAGATTTTAACCAAGAAATGTGTCATGCAAGTGATGAAAGTTAATATTTGTACAATTTAGGCATTGCTGAAAATTGAAAAATAATGGTTGTTTTCTCAAGGCCATCGTGGAGAATTGAATGCTGGATGTTCACTGTGAGACACAGATGAGAAAAGACATGAGATATGACATCAAAATGGTTTAGAGAGGTTTAGGAGAGGCTGAGTATAGATAGAAACATCCAGATTTACCACTAACTATAATGAGGACTTGAGGGGCTGACGTGCCTTCTAAGTCATTTCTCTCTTGGACAAATACAGCAGCACCAATCCAGGGCAGTAACACCAAGGCAGAAGGGACTCTTGTGTGCGTTATTTGAGCACACATACTCTAAAGGAGTCCTGTGGTAGACCCTGTCCCAGACCCATTTCTCCATTAGACACTGGTTTCCCCCCATGCTGTGGTGTTGGCAATAAAGTCTTGGTTACAAACAAGCATCCTTGGGTCTCCTGGGCTCTGGGTTTGAAGTATGGAGTAGTGTGGGGATGAGCTCTCCTGACCTAACATGGGTAGGAATTGTAGGTTGTGGTGTGGTGTGAGGGAAGGCTGTGTGTGATCACCAAGGCAAAGCCTGCATGGAAGATATCCCTGCATCTCTGAGGCACAGATAGAGCCAAGATTGAGTCATCTTTGATGAGGAGTGCTGGACAGCCACATGCTGACCATGCCTGTCTGTGTTGGAAGGACTGCCCATGAGTGACCCTTGATATGAATCTTTCAGCAGCTGTAGCAAGGCCAGAGGTCAGTTCCCAAGCATCCAGCTGGACAAGACACTTTAAGGGAGGCCAGTGCCCCTGAAAGAGAGAGTTCAGCAGCCTTCTGGTCCCAGGGAAGTCATCCTAAATCAGCTTTCAGGACAGCTGGCTCAGGACTCTTGAGTGCCGAGTCTAGAACTTCCCTGCAGTTTGGTCTCAAGGCAGGTGGCCCTCTCTGGAGGCCAGGAGAACACTATACCATCATTCTTCACCGTTCCCCCCATGGACTGCGGTGGTGCCTGAATATTTACCTCCAAAGTGATCTGTATTATAGTGGAGGAGGCTGAGTTACCCAGAAAGGGAAAAAATCGAATTTATTTTTACTATCAGTAGAAATGTTATTAGTTTCACTTGTAAACACAAACAATTGAATTGATACACATATGGGATGTTATGATGCAGGGATATAAAATTGAAGAGGCCAGAAGAACAACTTCACAGCAGAGGAGCCATACATGTGATCTGTGTTAACATATGTGGATCACTTTAAGAACAGCCCTTGTTCTGGGTGCTTTCGTTTGAGTAATTCTATAGTTTGTGCACTTTTCTGGTGAGAAGCTCAGTCATGCTGCCAGCTGATAGGGCACCTTAAATAATCCTCTGGCAGCCACGAATATCAAATCTAGACCATTCATGTGTATTAGTGTGTTTTATCTTTGTGTGTATGACTAGGCACACACACAAAAGACTTAGTGCTTTGCACATATTAGGCAAATGCTGTACCTCTGAGCTGTGTCCCAACCTGTGTCTTGTCATTTTATGAGCTGGCAGATGAAGATAAATTATAAGTGATTGGGTCCAAGGAATCATGCCAATGAGAAACCTCCATGTTATATAAGAAAAAGCCTCTGCTATTTAACTTTTCACATAATTTTCTCATTTAGTTTTCCCTACAAATGTGTAAGGTAGTTACTGTTATCACTTTAACTTTATAGAGGCCACTGGAGGCTGTGGCCTAGAGGGATTCAAACCCAGAGCCCAAGCTTGTCTCCCCGGCAGCCCATTGCTTACTCTGTTCTGTGTACATTTCAAATAGGATTTGTAGAGAGCGGAAGAAATGTGCACGGGCATTTTAGCTTTGCTGTGATGATCAACCAGGTGAATCTGAACATGGAGGCATAAGAGTGTCGAGAGATTTTTTTTTCCAGCTGATAATAAGGAGGAGTTAGTGGTTAAGTCCGAATCATTCTCATCTGGTATCATGCAATGCATGTTGTAATTAGTTATTTATGTGTCTAAGTTCTTCATTTAGAAAACCTGTATATAGTTACTTTCCAGGAGCCTGCACCTGTGCCCTGTATCATTGTATCCTTAATTGGAGTGTCTGTGGCTTGTCATTTATAAAGTCCCTTTTACGTCACAAAAGAGGAGTGTCTTAGAAAGAATGAAAGGGCTAAGGTTACACACAGGCAAGTGGAAAATTGTCAAGTGTCTGGCAATGTTTGTACACTCCCAGCACTCAGCAGTGAGAAAGTCAACATTTGCCAAATTTCTAAGCTGTGCTGACCAGTCTCATTGCACCTCCTCTTATCCACATTTCCATTCCTTAGTAAACTGAACCCCAAAGCGCTGTCTCAGGTCATAGTGGGACGCTAACGGTACACATTTCACATTTAGGAAGGCAGAATTTCAAGCTTTTCATGGCATACTGACTTGGAAATGCTTAAGAACTTCTCATTTTAACTTTCCTCCTGATAGAATCTATTTGTATCTCTGGGTTTAGCCTGTAGACTTGGAGGGAGTGGTGAAAGATGAACGGGCAGTGCTTAGCCACAAGGGGAGAAAAACGTCATCCAGTCCCTAGAATAGCAACAGCAATAAATACGGTCATGCTTCTCTTCTGCTGAGGCTGAAACGCCGGGCAGATCACATTTAGGGCTGCTGGCTGCAAGGGGTGGCTCGGGGTTGGTGGAATCATGCACAAAAGTTGATGTTATCCTAGAGACATGATTTCTGAGCTGTGACTCAGCATGGAAAGAAAGAGGCTCAGAGCGCAGACCCCCATCACTGAGTTAAAGAGAGTCCAGCACCCTTCTGGTCCCAAGGGAAGGCATCCTAAATCAGCTTTCAGGACAGCTGGCTCAGGACTCTTGAGAGCTGAGTCCAGAACTTCCCTGCAGCTTGGTCTGAGAACTTGCTGTTATCTGCAGCTGCCCTAGCCATCAAGGCCCATGCAGAATGAGGAAGACGAAAAGGAGGGCTCTTGTTAGTCATCAGTTATTTAAAGAGGTCCCAGCTGATTTCAGCCATTTGATTACATGAAATCAGCACCTTTCCCTTGGGAGGCCCAAGAGGAAGGGGGTCTCCCTTCAAAACTCCTCAACGTCTCCCTTTCCAGACAAAGCCACTGGGATTTAGCTATTTCTGGAACTCTAGATGGCTCCACTAATCTGTCCACACACTGTATGGCTCTGTGTCTCCGTAGGTGAACGTTTACCATCTTTATCTTCTTTCGCCATTTGGCACTGGCAGGACCAGGCTTTGATACTTTCATAACCTGCATTGCATAACCATTGCGGTCTTAAGCTGTGAAGTTTAGAACTGAGTTAGGCAGACAGTTTTAGACAGTTCTTCCCATGTGCGTTGGAAGCTAATGCATCACCTGAGTCTGACCTTATCCCCACCCACCTTTTTCTGTGGTTAAACATTCTTACTCTGAAACGATCACACCAAGCTCCTTCTCTCTGTGATCTTTGTGGTTCATTGATCTCTCCAGCCCGCCTCACAGAGAAGCCCTGGAAGCAGGTTCACATTGATCATGTCACTCAATCCTGTAATGTAGCTTTAACAGGCACAGACTCAGCCCCAGGATTTCATTTTTCTCAGTTACATGCTGAGCATTTAAATTCATCTCTTCTCCATAGCACACTGTTGCACTTATTTGAAAAATATTTTAAGCATTAAAGCCATTGTGCCTTAGAGACAAAATCAATGTATACTCAGCCCCGGATTCTGTGGTCACTGTTATCTTACCTTCTTTAGGATCTTATTAAAACCAACAAGATAAGTGAAGTAGGTTTTTATAGCACTTGCTCTTGTGTTTATTCTCTTAACATCCCTGGTGACATTGGGTGGTTGAGGAAAAAAAGCATGCCAGGCTGTTGAAGTTTGTGCCAAAGGAACATAGATGACTATTTGGTGCCCAGAGTCTGCTGATGCCCGGGATCTTATCTTGGCCTATTTTTATATTCACAAAGCAAAATCTTCAAGCAGTGTGTGTGACATTAACAATTTCTTTCTTTAAATCGACATCTCTGAGTTTTCATGCTATTTTTCTCATGTGACCAGAGACTATGAAGACATCATTTAACTTCTCCACATACTATTTAGCAATGAAAAGAGCACAAACCAAGGGAATTAAAAAATAAATTAGGGCTGGAGAGATGGCTCAGCAGTTAAGGCACTTGCCTCCAGTGTCTAAGGCCCTGGGTTCAATTCCCCAGGACCCACATAAGCCAGACCCACAAGGTGGTGGCCCTGGTGCACTCTCTCTCTCTCTCTCTCTCTCTCTCTCTCTCTCTGTCTGTCTCTGTCTCTCTCTGCTTGAAAATGAATAAATAAAATATTAAAAAATTATAACGTTTTATTAAATACTCTAATTTGAATTACAAAGATGTGTACTCCATCATCTGAAATCCCTGAAAATATTCCGTTAAACATAAGAGAATGAGAAATTGTCTGGAAGACTTCTTGAATCATTTATTGGGAACTAGCAAGAGATAGTCACTTTTCATCAAGAGGTTGGATTTTCTGTAGTTACAATGAAAAGATAGTTAAAACAGACACAAGCATCTTTTATGTTAGTAGAAAAATACTTTAGGAAAGTTGGCTAATTAAACCTGCAATTTCTAACCTAAACATGACGTGTCCTCTATGAGGTATGCTTTCCCAAGAGAGTGCTTTACGTCCCAGAGATTTTCACCATTGCAAGCATGTATAAGGACCTTTTATTATTATTATTTTGATAAAGGAAAGGTTTAGTTTAGTTCCAATTCCAGAACAAATGAAGTGGTTCTTTCCCCCTCTAATTTATTTTATCTTCATGTAACAGTTGATATTTGCAGAATATTAGCATAGCCATCCAGCTGTTCTTCTAATGAGCTACTAGGTAGGCAGAACAAGTAAAGGCATGAACCCATGTGGAACTATAAGTAAGTATCTAAGGATTTTATCATTTGTTATTTATTTCATTAGACAGTCTAATACCTACCTCACAATGGTTATGATTATTTCATGCATTTTTGAAGTATACATGGCTAAAATTCACTTTAAATTATTAAAAATATTTTTTAGTTTTGTTTTGTGGGGTTTTTGATTTTTTGTTGTTGTTTTTAGAGGTCAGGTCTTTCTCTATTTTAGGCTGACCTGGAATTCACTATGTAATCTCAGGTGGCCTTGAACTCACAGCAATCCTTCTATCTCTGCTTGCAAATGTTAAATGTAATGCCCATGCAAAGACCTTGAAACAGTTCTGTGCATATGGTAAACATTACAACACTACTAGCAAACAAGTAGTACAAATGACTCTTTCTTTGAATTGTGTATCATGTATTTACTCCAAATGTACACGATTCATCACTGTAGAGATGTAGACACAGTAGAGCGCCAGTAGAGATAAAATCCTTTCCATCAAAAATACAGCTCAACACGAATCATCTACCAAAACGTGAAGAATTTAGTGCATCACATGGCTCTTGGGAGCCTACAAGATTTATTAGATCATTATAAATGACAGTGATCTCATAATTCATGTTTCTTGAGTTATTAAGTTGTACTTCACAGTAAATATGATATTTTGCTATGATGCGATATGCAAAGAAAGGCCAGAGGACACAGTTTAGAAACTCTAAGATAAGTATGGGCTATTCTCAGATCATTGTGGCTTTTACTCCAAACAGGAGAAAACTGTACTTTTTTTAGGGAAAGGTGGCATTCTTAGCATTTTAAAACTAGCAGCTCTACCTGTTGGCTTCGTACTACAGTGTTCTACCTGTCTTTTTTTTTGTAGAGGTTGTTCCAAATTATTAATTTTGTTTTTATATACAGTTATGGATTCAGTCTTTTGGCTTTCATACACTATTCGTCCTTACAAATTTTACAGATGAGACCAGAGTTTGAGCATTGCTAATGGTATACTAACTTGATGGTTGTCAAATTTTATATGCATTAGAGAAACCTAGGAGCTAGTTAAAACACAAATCCTTGGGCTCTACCTCCACAACTAATGTTTCACTATAGTGTACGTATCAAGCAAGTTCCCAAATGGTGATGAGTGGTTGATCACTCCTGGATTAACACAATGATCAATCAAACATACAAGTCACATTGATTGGAGCTCTGGTAAACTACACAGTATTATTTAAGTTCTTTTATGAAATCAATGCATTTAAAGGGGTGTCTTTCACCTCATTCAGTTAGATTATACTTAAGCAAGTTCACAAGCAGATTTTTCAAAGTTAAAAAAATCTTTTATATATATGGAAAAATAGAGTTGTCTTCACTTGCCACTGGTGGTAGCAATGGTAATTCTAGGTAAGCAGGCAGGGAATGGCCTGCCTGCTCCAGCTAGATTCATGACAGCCATCCCACAGGATTTGTAATGGACTTCTAAGATGTTTCGTCTGGTCTTCCAATCCAGAGCATATCATCCTGTTTACTCCCAAGTACAAATTGCTAATTCACAGGCTCTAGTTATGAAGTTATTGTAACCAGATGGTTTAATTTTTTTCGTGTTTTCAAGGAATGGCTAATAATATTAACAATAAGCTAAATTCTTTATTTTTAGTAGAGACAGAATTCTGTAGACAATTGAGAATATCAGATAACTGAAGATATGTTCACATTCAAGATAAAAACTCTTAATGATTTCTAAGTAACTATTTTTTTCCTTAGGGTGGGTGCACAGTGCTTCTTGGTCCCTATGTCTTATGTCCACATATCAGAGTCCCTTTGACATAGTTGAGCTTTGTTATGGTTCTTAGCCTTGATCACTGAGCACCTTGTCTACAGGGCGCCTTTGTTCATAACATGTCTTGGTCACTGTGTACTTGTTTCCTCGTGCCTTTGTCTGATATGGGTGAATGCTCCTTTCTTATGTGATCCCCACTTTCAAATCCTATGTGAGTCACATGGACTAGATTATTGGGTTGGGTAAAAGTGGAGATAACCCTGGAAGCTACTTTTCTACCACTATAAAATACATATATTTTTATTTTTTTGAAAATCTGCTTTTGAAGTTGCTTAATGAATTAACTGATTGGTTAGTTAAAAGTATTTTCCATAAAAGATTACCATTTCTGTTTTCTCATTTGTTAAGAAAGAAAAATATCAGAGGATAGGTTTTATTTTTCCTTAAAAAACTAGAGACCTCTTGTGGTCATTCACAATAGTACTTTAAAAACAGAAATCTAAAACATTCTAATTCACTAGGCAAAATTTCTGGTTTAGATGACATTCATTACAAAAAAAAAAATCTCTTCTATAATACCTGTTAAAGCATAAGATCAGTAAGAGGATTTTACATACACACGCGCGCGTGCACACACACATATACACATACACATACACACACATACACAGACACACATATATATCTCATCCATAATAATACATAAAATAAGTATAATTTTATTAAATCATCAACATATGCAAAAGTACCAAACTCAAATTGTGTAGCTATGTGTCTTTGTGTGTGTGTGTGTGTGTGTGTGTGTGTGTGTGTGTGTGTGTCTGTGTGTGTGTGTGTGTACACCAGAATATCTGGTAGATGACTTAGGCTCAGAGAAGTTGTGTGATTTGCTGATTTCATCCATAAAAGTCATTTTGAAGTCATTGATGCAGAACTACTGAGAACTGTCAAGAATTAGAGTAATTATTGGCAAGAGATTGCCACTTTACAGAACTGTGATTTCTTTTTTAAAATTATTGATTTTTAAAAAAATAAACAGGTTATACTCTTCTCCCACCCCGATTCTGCTTTGGTGGGCTTATAGGTGTTAATTGTGGGGTCCAAGAGGCCTCAGTTAGTCTCTGCAGGGGAAGGGTGAAGCAGAAGAGTGGGGAGACTTGCCTTAGGCTATTCCCACCCACCCCGAGCTCTTACAATCCTTCTGCAATGCAGAACTGTGATTCTTAATTCAGATTTATTTGTCAATATTAAATTTTGTCAAACAAATTTATCTCTGCACATAAACTTTCTAGAGAGGCAGACAAACAGGCTATACTTTTTTATTATGTTTTGTTGCTATTGTTTATTGCTTCAGATGGTGAGTACCTACTCTTTCTCCATCAATTAATAATCAGTTTTAATAAATCTTTTATGTAAAGTGCACCATTCTGGGTTCCTTGGTATACTAAAATGAATACTGTAGGTCTTTGTCCTTAAGATGCTCACTCTAATACACACTCAATCTAAGACACACATCGAATGTTTGCTGGTTCTAAGAATCATATAAGCCAAGTATAGTGGTGTACATCTTTAATCCCAGCATTTGGGAGGCAGAGGTAGAAAGATTGCTGTGAGTTTGAGGTCAGCCTGAGACGAAAGAGCTCCAAGTTAGCCAGGGCTAGAATGAGACCCTATCTCAAAAACCAACCAACCAAAAAAAAAAAAACCCCAATCATTTATTAACATAAAATGTAAATTTGATTCCATTTTCAATACTGTATGGCACATAAAAACCTGTACTCAGAACCTTTTTCTATATTCCTATTATAATCTCATACATATCAAAGCAATTATCACAGTGTATTGAAATGTCATTTTTCTTCCTATGGAAGAGTTCTCTAATGGCCACTGACTATGACTTTTCATTCTCTATCTTCTGCATAGTACTGTACCAAGAACATGTTGGACTCAATAAATGAATATTCAAAACATTGATTTACCTAGATTTGGCTTCTATCTTCCAGCAGCCCACAATAGTGCTGTGATGTGTCATATAGGTATGAAGTACACATGCAATTTAACACTCTAGACAAATATGAATGAATATAATAAAGAATTTCTATTATTCCTGTGAGGGGAAATTACCTCACACATTTGCCCTGCTATCTGAATCTGCTGCCACAGAGCTGGAATTACTCAGGTGTGTACAGAGTTCAAGTACAGCTCCTTTTCACGTGTGCTAGTTATTCTGGAACTTCCCCTGGATCTCTAACTTCAATAAATTCTTTCCTCCCATAAACTGTGCCTGGTTTGGAGGTTCATCCCAGCAGTGTGTGGTTGACTATGACAGTTTTGGTACCAAGATGTTGGGGGATATGGTTAAGATGAATCTGATCTTGTGGATTTTTGTCTTCTGGAACTTGTGTGCTGGAGGAATAGATATAGATTTGGTATTGAAGCTGAAGATACCTTCCAGGGTGGAAGGCCAAGTTTTTCAGACTGTTCTGTCTGGTGAGAGTTTGAAAATTCTAAGTGCAGAAAGAATTGCATTTGGAGGCTTGGCTTATGAACTTTCAAAGGGGAAGGAGAGACTGCATAGAACTTTATTGGATTGTATCACTGGACTAAGGGTTGGATGCATCCTACTGCTCATGCCCAGAGAGTTTGCTCAAAGTTGAATTTAAGTAATGGACTGATATGCTTGGCTAACAATATGGGACTAAGAATTTAAGATTTAATGTTGGAAATATTCAAGCAAGTTTAACTTACTGGCACAGAGACTGGCTTTAGAATACTAAAGTTGCTATTGTTAACACATTAGTATTCCTAAAGAAGACAGCCCAACTGTTTTACATTGAAACAATGGAGATGTGTCTAAGGTCATTTCACCCAGGAAAGACTAAATGATAGATTGCAAACTCTTTTTAAGGAAGATAGATAAAAGGAAGGAACCTGCTTTTCAAGATCATTTTAACATGGCTGTGTCCTTTATACCTAGCATTGCTTTTGGAAGCATGAAAAATGTGTGTGTGGAGTGGGTCATGATTCCAGGAGCCACTGCTGAGATGTGGTATTTGGATCAGGGCATGAAGTTCTTGATAGGCCAGTGAAGCCTTTGGAAGATGGACCATGATTTGCATGGAGACATGAAGATTTATTGGACATACCAGGACTGTGCAAGGGCTAACATGCAGTGCTGTTGGCTAAGGTTGGAAGTTTTCCCCAGCTACTCAGCCAAGCTGGAGGGGTGGAATTGGAAAATCCAGACACTGTCAGTTACTGGTTGTGATATTGGACTTGAACTATCGATGTTTGATGTTTGCCTAATGGTTGTTGACTTTGCATTGACTCAGTCTTTCCTTGTTATGCCTCATAGCAGTTGGAAATGTTCACACTGTGCCATTATATGTTAAAGTTTGTCATGTTTTGATTTTACAGGACTCACAATTAACAGACAATTTTAAATCTCAGATAAGACTTGAGTCTTTGTAACAGCCTCAAAGTTGATAAAGACATTTTACATCCAAACTACTACATTCTGCCTCTCTCCTGCATAAACCTATGGTCATCATATGATGCAAAATACATTCTGTCCAATTTAAGAGTCCCCAAACTATCAAAAGTTCCAAGGTTTTATCTGATATTCAAGGCAGTATCT
The DNA here is from genome assembly GCA_004024765.1 of Zapus hudsonius. Taxonomy (NCBI): domain Eukaryota; kingdom Metazoa; phylum Chordata; class Mammalia; order Rodentia; family Dipodidae; genus Zapus; species Zapus hudsonius. The sequence goes on from PVHP010000745.1 coordinate 125,725, forward strand.
TTAACTGTGAGCCTTATAAAATACTATCAACATATAAGGAGAAAGTAAGCAATACAGAAGTTTGGTGCTGAGAAATGTGTCTGTGGCCACATGTGATAAGTCTAGCTATGGCATTCTTAGTCTTTTGGAACTGGATTGTGGGAGGAATGTGAGATGATTTGTAGCTTTGGACTAAAAAGCCTTAGAATATAAGGGTTAATATTGCTTAATATTGTAAGCAGAGCTTGATGGGCCATTCTGACGTGAGTTTAAAGACCAGAGGGCTGCCGGGCGTGGTGTTGCATGCCTTTAATCCCAGCACTCAGGAGGCAGAGGTAGGATAATCGCTGTGAATTTGAGGCCAGCCTGAGACTCCAGTGAATTCCAGGTCAGCCTGAGCTAGAGTGAGACCCTACCTCGAAAAACAAAAACAAAAACAAACAAACAAAAAAACCAGAGGGCTGAGAGAAATGCAAACAATACAGTCTTGTCTCATGAGGTTCCAAAAGGGAATGTGGAAGCTGGATTAGAAATATCTTTGTGTGATATTATGGCAAAGGAACTTGCTGTATTCTCCCTGTGCTGTGAGAACTTGAATAAAGTCGAATTTAGAAGTAATGGACCAATGTGTTTAGCAAAGGAAATTTCAAGGCAGAAAACATTCTGTCTGTGACATGGATTCTCTTAGGTGTCATTTGATCTACAATGAAAGAAAGCAAAATACAGAGGAGAAAAATATTTTAAAAAATAAAGTTTGGCACAGAAAGCCTGGACATTAAGAAAATCCATCAGTGAATGGAGAGACAGTAAAAGGGGATGGAAAGAATTGGGGGGAGAGGAGTGGTAGGATGGGGAGACTCATACAATAAACTAAACTAATAATGAATTAACACCATAAAACTCTAGCTTTCATACAGTAAGCTCCCGAGGAAGCTGTGGGCACCACCTGGAAGCCTAACCTCAAGAATAATTGCTTAGGCCTGCATCTCCCCACCCCAGTCATTGGTTCCTTCCCACACTGAGCTGTTGATCAAAGAGAACCATGAGGTCACCAAAACATGACGTACTTCTGTCAAAGCTCTTGAATACCTGCCCCAGGCCCAAGGTAAGACCCTATTGCAGAAGAAATCACAGAGTGTCATCAAACAACACCAAGAGATCCTGCTAGATCCAGAAGGGTAACCAGCTCCCAGATGGTAGCATGTGTAGCACTGGAAGGTGTGGCATGAGCTGCCAGGGGAAATTGGTCAATGATATTTGGAGAAAGCAGAGACTACTGATATACAATATAGACAGTTGTCACAAGGATGCTGAACACATGGCTGTATGGATGAGATCAGCAAGTCAAGAAATGTTCATCTGTGCAATAGTGGCGCTAAACTGAGGAGGGTAATCAACGGCTTATCGGCTAAGAGATCCACCTATTGACATGGAACCCTTAATTGGAACTGGGATCCATGGCATAATCCCTATGGGGACCAAGATCTCAGGCTCCTAGGGGAAATTCCCACTACCAGAGAGCTACAGAGTGGCTACACTCATTGGAAGCTAGCCAAAATAGCAATGTTTGTCTCATTTAACCAATATTGATCTCATTCTCCGATGGAGAGTCTGTTTGTAATTTTCGGAAGGCAGTGAGAGAGCTGAGTACAACCCGATTCCACTAACAAGACATTGAATCATGGCTGACATCCTGGCAGGAGACAAATCATCCCTGGCTTTCACACAGGGCCCAAATGAAACCTATGAGAAAGTGATGAGACAAACAGGAGACCAATCACCACAGCAAGTCTGATAACCCATGAAAGGTCAATGGAGACAGACAATAATGATACCCAACACAGCCCAGGGCAAAGGTCCAGAGATATTTAAGATCTCAACAATAAAACAGACTTAAAACTCACCCACCATTACTCAGGGAACTGAGCAGAAGAGAGGGAGGAAAGAGTGTAAGGGCCATGGTGGGCGAGAATATCCAGGGACATCACCCCCCTCAGCAACAACACACAAAGGGGAAAAAAAGAAAAACTGGCTACCTCTGTTGCAGTTCATAACCTCCTAACCTATGGACAGACCCAGTATGTGCACTGAGGAAGAACCCCAGTGGGTAGGGGACAGAGAGGCAGGAAATGGGGACACTTTCACCAGATTTGCTAATACAAGGATACTTATTCATAATAATGATATTAATTAAAAAATAAAGTTTGGCACAGAAAGATATGTGAGCAAACTCAAAGTTCTAGAAATAGAAACTACAAATTCTCTGGCTGTCATGTGTTTGAATACTTAATCTTCAGTTGGTGGTTTGTTTGAGAAGGTTGTAGAACCTTTAGAAGGTGAAGTCTTGTTGGAGCAAGTGTGTCACTGATGGTGGGCTTTGAGGTAATATACCAGGTACCATGCATGGTTCATTCTCTACTTCCTTCTTGTGGATGGGATGATGTAATGGTGGTTTCCTGCTCCTGCCATGCTTTCCCGACCACCATGGACTCTACCTTCTGGTACTGTAAGCTGAAATAATTTTTTCCTTTCCTAAGTAGCTTCTTGTCAGGAATTTTATCCCAGCAATAAGAAAGCAACTGATGCTACATCTGTAAGAAGTATAAAAGACATATACTTATTATAGACAATTTAGGAGTGTAAAGAAATAAAAACTATCTATATTTTACATGGTTTATATATTGGTGAGGATAGATCAGACAACAACATCTACAAAACATCAGTACTCCTGCCTCAAACAGCATTCTTTGTAAGTAAAAGTGTGAAGGTTTCTAAATTGTGATTGTTGGGTAGTCTTTCCCCATGTCTTTCAGAGTTCAGTTTCCCTCCCAGATCACAGGTGTGTTGTGGTCCCTTTCATCATCATTTCATTCTAAATGGTGTCCTAGATGCACATTCTTTGATTGAATTCCCATACCAGTCTGAATAGGCTTACATTTTTGCAATCTGTATTTCATCCAAGCTGAATGTGGAGCTAGATTTTAATTTCTGTCTGCTTTAAAAAATTTTGCTTTCCTTTCTACTTTAAGAATGAACTGATGGGACTGGGTGAATAGCTCTGTGGTCAAGCACATGCTTGGCATTCTAGAGGTCCTGTATGAATCCCTCTAAAACCACATCCTCATAAAGGTGACCGACCTTATAAAAACAGAATTGTCAAGGAGATTCTGTTGTAATGTTTACACTAGCAATGATAAAAGAAGACATTATAAAATGTTATAAAATTTCAGAAGAAATGCAGAGTAACAAATGAAGTGTAAAGGGGAAAAAGAACCTCATGAGATGTTGTCTCCTTCAGGGGCCTTTCCTACTTGGGCTAGCTGCCTTTCCTTCCTTTCCAATAGTTTCCTGTCTTGGTCCAAAGACCATTGGTATTTTATTTTGACTATTTATTTTAGTATCTCTGCCACTAGACAAATCTTGGGTGATTTGTATGTATTAGGTTCTCACACAATTATTGCTGAGTATAGTATAAAGGCATTTATCTCATGGTCATATTTATATGTGTTAACTAAAAGACAAAATTTATCAGTTCATTATGATGCAAGATTTTTAGGAAATATACAATAAAAACTAGGTTAGTATGAAATTGTGGTTCTGACCACGAACTGTTTATGAGGTAGCTAAGCTTGCAGATAGTATCACGTACAGCTAATGTGTCAGCGGCGATCAGTGAAATGTTTATTTGGTTTGCCCAGAATCTTTGTGAGTGAAGTAAAATGTTCTCTACTCCAAAAATGGAGAAATTGGGCAAAACTGATAAGAACTCGGTAGTTTTGTTTTTAGTAATTCTTTTATATTGCCATTGTTGAATGGGTTATTCTAATGAAAACTTAAAGGTCCTTACCCTATTGCTTCGCTCACCCTACTGTTTTAGTTAAGTGAAGAACCCTGATTATCTTGGGAAATTGCTGCGTTTATGTCTAAACAGTCTCCAAAACTGATGAGTCATTTGCAATCGTCATTTCTCCCTTGCCATAATCACCAGGGATTCACATTTGAGAAGCTTCCTCTGCTCTGACAAATGTCCCCATAGAATCTCCCAGGTGACCAGCTCTTTGGGCCTTACAGACCCCTGGCTGCGCAGCTTCCTCGAGTGCGAAACTACATTTCCCAGGGGCCCGTTCGGCCGCCGAGCTCCTCTTTTCCGCCGCGGGGGGCGTCGGGAAGTCGCCGAGCGCTGCGCTGAGCGTCTGGCGACGCGCAGGGCTGACGGGCGGGCGGGCGGGCGGGCGAGGTCTCCGGTGGTCCTGAAGGCCGCCATGGCTCGGAGGCCGGAGGAGCTGCGGGCGCGCGCGCCCCTGGGGGCGGGAGGCAAGTCGGACGCGGAGGTCAGGCTCATTTTGTACCACTGGACGCATTCCTTCAGCTCTCAAAAGGTGAGGAAGGAGCCCCGCTCCGCTTCAGCACGCGGACAGCTCCCCGCCGGAGCGCGCGTGCGCGGGCCGGGCTGGGGGGGGG